>OX596381.1:96426657-96661657 GCA_951394425.1 Tipula unca | reverse complement strand
ATATGGTTAACTTTTTGATTTGTAAAGTTCACTTGGATTGATTATGCTTCATTTAATTTAATTCGCCATTGCTTTGTCCAATTACATATCAGGTTAGTAACCCTCTGTAATTTACTAGTGGAGTCATTGATGTTCTTTGCTGTTGCAAGTATTGCCGTGTTATCGGCAAAAGTCGCCATTGTTTCTTCTGTAATTGGTATATCTCTAGTATATAGGAGATATAGGATTGGCCCAAGAACACTCCCTTGTGGTACTCCGGCTGTTATTCTTTCTAGTTGGGTGTACTCATTCTCATACTTTACTCGGAAGTGCCTCTCTGATATGTATGATTTTAAAATTTGAAAAAATTGCTCCGGAAGATCTCGATGAAGTTTGAATTCTAGCCCCTGGTGCCATACTTTGTCAAATGCTTGCGCTACATCAAGGAATATAGTTGAGCGTATTTGTTTGCTTTCTAGTGATTTCTCGATTACATCAGTAATTCGATGTACTTGTTCTATCGTAGAATGTTTTTCCCTAAATCCAAACTGATGTGAAGGGATAAGATTCCTTTCTTCGATAATTGGTATTAGTCTTTTAAGAAGAACTTTTTCAAATAGTTTCGATAATGTTGGTAGCAGAGAAATTGGCCTATATGAAGCTTTATCATGCGGAGGTTTGTTCGGTTTAAGTATCATAATTACTTCTGCAACTTTCCATTGCCTTGGTACATATCTTAGTCGAAATGCTGCATTAATTATATGCACTAGTTTCCTCAACGCTTTCTCCGGTAACAGTTTTATTATCTGACCTGTTATAAGATCATATCCTGGAGCCTTATACGCATTCAGATTATTCTTGATTTCCCATTTTAGTTCTTTCAATGTTACAGGTGTAATATTTACTTCATCCTGTTTATTTATTGGTGTAATATTTTCCTCTTCCGTTTGTTTTGGATAAGGTTGGAATGTTTCTTCAAGGTGATTTGCAAACAAATCTGCTTTTTATTTAGCATTTCGAGCCCAATTTTCATTATTTTTAATTGGAGGAATCTGAAGTTTACGTCTTTTAATATTCTTAGTTGCTTTCCATAATGAATAATCAGTATCTTTTTGCCCAGTTAGAGTGCTGAGGTATTTATTAACTGATTGATTTTTAATGTCTTTTATAAGATATTTTAATTTGTTACACAAATGATTAAATACTCTTTTATTTTCAGCATTTCGATGTTTTTGCCAATTCTTCCGTGCTTTTCTTTTATTTTTAAGAAGTTCTCTCACTTCCTCTGGATAGCTAGCATTGCGCTTCATTTCCTGCCTATTATTTGGAGTGCTTTCCCACGCAGCATATTGGATATTATGGATGAGCTTATCTAATTCGTCTTCTATATGGACTGGTCCCTGAATTGGGTTCTGCGGACTAATTCTTTCTGTTAACTGTGTTTGGAAGAGATCCCAATTGCCTTTGAAGCTCGTTAATTTCGGGTTGCACTCTTTCAAAATAATTGTTTGGCTAAGTATCATAATAACTGGTGAATGATCTGATGATAGAGTTTCACTGTTCTCTATATGGATATAATTATCTGAAATCCCTTTTGTAATAAAGAAGTCTATAAGGTCTGGAATCTTACTGGTATCCGTAGGCCAATAGGTTGGTGTACCGCCTGAGTGAAACTCGCAACTCTAACTAAAAACACACTTCCTAGCGTTTTCAGAAGATTAGTATAATCTACTTGTTTGAGATTGTATCTTGGAGGGCAATATATTGCTGAGATACTGCATGTTTTAATATTGCTTAATTGTATTTTGATTGTTGTGACTTGCATGGAAAGGTTCTCAACTTTTGGTTCTTTGTTATGTTTTATATACTCTTTTATGAGGATAGCTGATCCACCTCTGGCTTTGTTCTCAGGATGTAGTGCATAGTATCAATTATATCCTTTTATTTTACAGAATGAAGTTTTGGTGAAATGGGTTTCTGATATAAGACATATATCTATATTATGCATGTTTAAAAATATATCTAGTTCTTGAATGTGTTGCAATAGCCCATTTGCATTCCGGGTTACAATTCGTAATGTTTTATTCATTTCTTTTGTTTATAATTCGATATTATATAATTTATATTTTGATACACTCGACCAAGGTTTTCTTCTACTCTTTTATTGAAACTAGTTTGTGATTTCATTTCTTCTAGTGTTTTCTGCAGACTCATTTCCTGCGAAATAAGTCTTTTGTTAAGGTTCTCTAGATTTCTCAGTATGTCCTGTAGAACGAGATCCACTTTTAACTGTTTCTCCTCTGTTTGCTGAACTATTTGTGCATAAGTAACGTTTTCGTTTACTCTCTGGCTTTGTATGTTATGATTAGCAGTTGACGATTTTGGCTCCGTGGTTCTTTTTATAGGTTGTACATTTATTGATGTACCTGGTTTGCGTGATTTATCTCTCATTTTTTGTAGTTCTACTGCAACTTCACATCCTCTGTAGTTGGCTGGATGCTGGCCATTACAGTTGATACATTCGGTGTTGTATCTCGGGGGACTGTGCAGTCATTTCCTGCGTGTTTCCTGCACATTTGACACATCTTGCTTCACTGTGGCATTACTTTTGTGTATGATTATAATCTTGGCACTTTTTACATTGAGGTATTAGTCGAGTGACCTTTCTCGGTGTTTCTATTTTAACTCTAAGGTTGAGGATAGCCTTAATATTATAAATATTTTCGATTTTTTCTTGGTTGTCGAAGGTTAGCATGAAAAGTGGGAGACCTCTTCTCATGATTTCAACATTTCCGTCCCTATTTTCTATTCTCTCTTTTCTGATGATGTTGACTGCATCGATTATTTTCAGGCCTTTGTTTTGCAGGTCCTCAATAATTTCATCTTTTGAGCAAGTTGGATGGAGACTTCTTGCCATTACTTTAATTGATCGATCATTTTTGTCCTCGTAGGTATACCACTGGTAACCATCAGCATTTAGTTTGTTAGGTAGAGCTTTATAATCTTCGGGCTCTGTTGTATTTATTTTCCAAACATTTCGTATTACTTCTTTCATCAGTTTCTGAATACTACCGTGGTTTGTTATTCCTAGAATATTGATCGGAGGTGGTACCTGTTTTTTCTTTTCTGTCTCATGCACTTTTGATCCAGAGTGGGTTTGCATTGGCTCAACTTCTGGTGATGATTCAGCTTTCCTCTTTCTTGGGTTGGTTTCTTCTCTAGGTTTCTTATTTGCCCTCTTGGATTTCTGTAGTCTCCAATTCGTTTCTTTTTCAAGCTCATCTTCATCAGTTTGATATTCGGCTTGATCTGCGAGTACTTGAAATTGGTTGTTCATTATTGCTAAGTTTCCTGCGTTGTTATTTTTATTTGCGGTTTCCTTTAGCATAAGGTTTTCTTTCTTTAGCACGGCAACTTCATTGTTCAGCTGCGCGATTAATTTCTCCATTTGCTCAAATTTATATATTCATTCCGCGTTATTTGTTATAACTGCTTGTACACTGGGCGTGGCTTCGGCAGTTGACTTGTTATTTTTATGCTTGATGGAAGAGGTATTTTCCTCCTCATTGTTTAGTTCACACAGCAGTGTTGTGTTCCCTGGCGGTGCGGTTGATGGTGGCGTTCATTGGAGTGCCGTACTTCTTCCACCAAAGGGCCATTCATGTATCGCTTGTTCCTTGCTTCCAGTAGTACTAAAAGGATCAGGCTGGTTGCCTACCGACGATTTCCTTTGCAATGTCGTGTTGCTCCCTCCGTGGAGCAGCCCGATAAATCGGTGTGGGATTTAGAATTTAAGTTCTGACCCACCTGGAGTATGTTTTTGTTTATACCCGACATTTCATCTTTTTGTTGACTATCTGCTATACTGTTTCTCTACTACGCTGGGATTGAATACCATAACCGTTCGATCTACAGTACATTACACCAGGGTGCGCCACGAGGGGGCTATCAACTAGCCCCCATATATATATATATATATATATATATATATATATATATATATATATATATATATATATATATATATATATATATATATATATATATATATATATATATATATATATATATATATATATATATATATATATATATATATATATATATATATATATATATATATATATATATATATATATATATATATATATATATATATATATATATATACATGGTATATGATAACATAAAAGTACTTTTTCTTTGGTGCGCCAATTATTTTTTCAGGTAAAAAAAAGTACTGCAGGGAGAAAACAAAACAAAACCATAATAAATTTTAGTCATGATTTGAAATCCATCAGAGTAGGATATGCTGCGCGTGAAATCCCCCAAAAAAATGAACTTTGTATGATATTCACCAAAGAATTTCTACAAAACGATATAATTTATAATTTTATATATTTAATAAATCTATCAAAAATATTTATATACAAAAAAATATCTCTATCAACTAAAAAATCCGATCTTTCCCAATGCACGAATTACACCATTTTCATTATAATTAAAAAACAAATGTGTAGCAGACACAGAAAAAAAACAAAAATATTAAAAAGATCATCAGATGATCAGGTAAAACAAGAGAGTACGAGAAGGTAGAGTAATAACAGAGAAATAGAGCAAAAACAAAATATAATAGGCGCACCAACGTGTTTCGTTTTCTCCAAATGACTATATCTACTATGGTTATATCATGGGTTGCATCTATATAAACTGATTTTTTAAATTCAAACTAAATTTGCTATTATTCGCAACTAGCTGAGCTACTCCATTGAAATCGTTAGTGCGTCTTTTGAAAATATCCACAATAACGTTGCTAAATTGGACCTTATTTGTTAGCAATATGGTGCTGGAGTTCAGGAAGTGATTTATGATTTCTTAACTATTCGTAACTAAGTTCGTAATTTCCCCATGGTTTGTGGAAGTCGCTTAACCTAACCTTATATTTTGAGTGCATTCCGAATCATCTGCGCGAGTTGTGTATCCCTTAGCACTAGTGATAAAAATAATTAAATTATATTACTTAAGGAATTTTTTTCATAACAAATTTATTTTTAATACTAATTCTTTTAAAGTTACAATCAAATTGGCTTAATCATAATTAGTTTTTTATGATTCCAATAATTACGTTTTTATGCACATGTTGCTTCACTTGCATTTTTATTTGAAGGTCCGGAGGGTTCGAAAAAAATTGTATGTAATTGTAAATATCAATTTGCCCTTGCATGTACATTTGCCTCTTTTGCATTTTTACTTGTTGTGTCGGATTTGCACTTGCTTACACATGTTGCTTATTTGTATTTTTCAGTATTAGGCTGAATATCAGCTCATGTTGTTTTGTTTTAATTTTCACTAGTTCATTTAACCCTATGTCGTTGCGTTGTTTTGGACGTTGCAACTAACGCTATGCTGTTCTGTGGTTGTAGTGTGGGGCTTAGGCGTAGCTCACGGAGGTGTCTGGAAATTCATTATGAAAGTTCCAATATGTTTATATATATAGTATAAATGAATGTTATATGTATGGCTATGTAAAAACAAACAAACCAAACTGAGAATTAAAATTTATTCTTGATTTTGTTTAAATATTGATTTTCTTTATTTGAGAACTGTTGTTTCCTGAGTACAATTAGAATGATTCTTCTTTCAGTGTATTAGTCCAGACTCTAGATGTTTTTATTGGAGTTTTAATTTTCTGAAAAATATTAAACTGGCGATTTATAAATAAATAAATAAATTTTTTGTATGGCTTCTATTGCATTAGTTTGTAAAATTTTCATTAATTAAAACTTAGAAACTATTTTCAAAATTAAATTTTCTTAACAACGGTATTTATATATGACCAAATGCTGATTCGTACCAATAAGTCGAACCAAGAAGTTAATAAATTTTCATTTGTAATGCATTACTAAAATCTTTTCGAATGCTCCTGATTTTCCTTTCCTTTCCCATTCGAGTGAATGTCGTTTTTTAGTTTCTTATCATTTGCTCTTAATGATATTTATCTCAAAAAATTTGAATAGTTCATTGTATACTACAATTTTATGTTAGCATGAACTGTAAAATTCATAAATTGAATACTATCAAATTATATTGACTTCGTGCTCTAATAAATGCATTCTAACGTACATAGGACAATCAAAAAACCCACGTACATACATATATGTAAATATCAACTATGGTTTAATCGTACACCTAACCTTAAAAATGTGAAAATCTTAAATGGAAATATTCTGACGAAGAGCCGATAAGCGGACATCCGTTTATTCGGCAACACAGCTACAACTATATTATTTAGCTATGTTTTACACCCTAAATATTTTCCCTAATTACTTGCTATACTTGATAATCAGTGTTACGTCATTTTATTTTTCTTACCTTCATCATTATTCGGTAATCAAATTATATTGAATCAATTATAAAAGTGTAGAACCTGTTGTCCAAATAGTTAGTGTTCCATTTACTGAACTGTATCTAGTGTAGAATACTGATTCCTCCTTTTAACTGTGGAATAGTTCTGCCATGATGTTACAAATGCCGTGATGTTACATCATTAAACAGGTTAATTTGGCCCAATGAAATTCACCAACATTTAACAATGTTGAAAAAGTATTTGTTTAATTTATTAGAAATAAAAAATTATAAACTAAATTATGGTTCCAAAATCCAACTGGCATTTTATCGAGCAGTGTGTGCGATATTTTGATTCTATAAAAACTATTAAAGAATTTAAATATTAAACTATTATTTCATCCAGACTTGAAAATACCAAAATAAATGTGTACCTGCAGGTACCCAAGTTATATTGATCATACTGTATATGTATATGACATATAAATGAAAACGAATTAATCAAATATTTATCATATTACATAACCTATATTGATTTTGTTAAAGAAAACCGTTTATTTCTATAACAATTTAAAATTAAAATGATTTTTTACTTAGAAATTGGTAACGGAGTGTCAAAATTTTTGAAATGAAAAGACCTTTGTCTTAAGTATGCAAATTTTGTTTTAGCTGACGTCATTACATTTTTTATATTTATTCAAGAATTCTCTCAAGTACACGCTCATTCATATTTATTTTTAGTTCAACCGAAAAGTATACATATCGTAAATATTTATTGCATTTATTTATTTTTATATCACGGTTTTGAATTACTGATTTACATATAATGTATTTGTGATCTTTATAGACAGATAATTATTTTTATCTCAATCATCTGATTTAAGGAAACAAAAGTCTAGAAGAAATATATGTATTAACATTTATTGCTATACATTACGTTAAAAAAAACTATGTTAAAGTAAGAATACAAATTTGATTATGGACTTTTTTTTGTCATTGAATTCATTATTAATTTATAAGTTTATAACTATTATAATTGTTCCACTTGTAACTTTTTATTTAGTTCTAGATATATAGGACAAGTTTTTTATTTTGTTCGAACTAATAGTATTTTAAATAGTTGAAAGAAAAAAAATATGATAAAAATAAAATAAAAAGTTAAGAGTTTAAGTTATAAGTTATACAAGAAATTCGAAATAATTTCACCACATTTAAATTACTATGTTTCGTATTGTGATGTAATGGAATTGATTTATATAACATAAAATTCCGGGAAATTGTTTAATATGTACTTACATACATACATATGTAAAATGAAATTAAACGCGCTTGTGCTGTATTGAATGATTTGTTCAAATTAATATTAGATGACTAGTTTATCTCATTTACAAATATATATCGTAAATTGTTGTGTCCGAGTTTCAATTACTAAAATTGATAAGCTTATTAACAAATATTTTAGAATAAGCCATACGTTCATCTTTGAGTTCTTTTGAGATTTCAAATTTTAGATTACCATTTAAATAAATTGAATTATTATCGCCCATTTCAAAATGGGTCACGTAGAAGCCGCAGTGTAAACCGATAAAATTATGTTTCTTAAATACCTGAGGGAGCTAACAAACGACAAAAGCACAGAATGCTCTCTCTGGACGACAACTAAAACACTACAAAAGCCTACCACGGGCCAGAAATAATGAACGAAAAGCGATAAAATTTGCAGAGCATCTAGAAAGCATATTTTACCGAAAGTGAGGCGTACAACGTTAAGCCTATTCCATTTGAAGAAGAAATAGTTTTAACTTCTCCAGCTGAAGTGAAAGAAAGGTCCTGGGTAGGATTTAATAACGGGTCAAATTTTGAAAGAACTTGGCAGTTATAGCTTTGATAAAACTTAATAATTTAAACATGTACCCCAACTGTGGAAAGTGGCTGAAGTCACAGAAGCCAAAAATGGTCAAATTATTCCGTATTCGAACATAGCGAAATACTAAGCCATGACTCATTGATGCTCAGCTAACGCGGATGGCTTATATAAAAAAAGGAAAACTTACAATTTCAATTTAGGAAAATGTACTAGTTAATGGAAAGAAACACTTCCCTATATCTACATGGTTTTTTTTATTTTTTTTATAGACACATTATTGGTCCATAGCCATGCCTTACATTCACACGACATTCACGCGCATTCAATCAACCCATTCATCCCATATTCACACAAGTGCAGTATACCACCTGCGTATTGCATAGCTCCATGTCACTCTGTACAGTGACATGGAAGATGGGTCGACCCATGAGTTCACCATTCCAACAGAGGGTCATAGATGTTTTCAATTTAATCACCAATTTAATCAGATCGTAATCTGGAGATGAAAAATACACATAATAATACACATAATACACACACTACATATAATAAGTTTTTCCTTTATACACAAGCCCTAAAACTTGTCTGGGCTTATAGAATACAATTGTAGGATACTAAACAAAATAACATACAAATATTAAACCCTGGTGCATAAGATCCTGAAAATTGATCTCGTCAAGAACATATAATCAAAGTCATGAACAGAAACTGTACCATAATTAAGATTGTAATTTTTAGTCCGAGAAAGTGAAACTAGATATTTTTGAGTTATGAGAAATTTTACAATTGCGTACGGTGTACGTAATTACAAAAGGTAAATTAAAAAAAGTATTGTTTTCTGACTAAAAAATCTGTTTTTTATATAAAGTTTGTTTTTCTAAAACATCTTTTTTAAAGAAAAAAATTAATTAAAAATAGTCCCATTTTTCATAGAAAAACTAAATTTTAATTTTACCTTTATTAAATCAGCTATTTTTAATTCAAGAAGCCGTACATATATTTTGTTTTCGTTTCATAAATGACCATTTACTTTTCGCAAATGTTGAAATGAACGTGGTCCAACAACATATTTACTAACAACCGCAAATAATCACATTCTGCATTGTTTGGATGAACTGTGTATAATCTTCCCATGGTATCTGCAAAAAATCGTTGCCATTTCTTTGCATTCCAAGTGAAATAATGCGTTACATCTGAATACAGCAAAGTTCAGGCAAATTCATCGCTTACACACAATTGAAAGGATGCAGTTAATGTTGTTGCTGGTGGCTGTGGTGCTCTCTGTTGTTCATTTTCAAAATGAACAGCCAAATGAACAACAACAGGATATCGCTCATGAATTGGAAATGAATAAATTCTCCAAGGAGCTTCATTATAGTGCTAATGTAGCACCCCATTTGATATTGGGCGATTTCATCATTGCTATTGTCACCAGCTACTCCAAAAACAGCCATATCACTGCCTTTATTCACATATTTGCAAATGTATTTAATCGACTTCACAGAATTACAGTTGATGTTGTTGTATGGCCATTATGCTCCGGTGACCGACATCGGTACAACGGGTATGCGTCGTCATCTGTAATTGTATCCGAAGTTAATGCTCTTGATACCATTTTGTACATTTTCCATCGATCATGCATGGTGAATTCATATTTATTTGACCGCAAGGGCCATGGATCATATTTTTCGTGACAACTTCAAATAATTCTGGATCGCTGATTTCATCTGGAATTTCATATAATGTTATCAATTTGATCGGGTGTTATTTTACGTCGATGGTAATATTGTTAAACGTCCGATATCATTAACATTACCATCATTCACTATTGCATCTCGCAAGTGTATGTATTCTTGCGATCGCAATTTGGCCTGATTGAATCGAAGGTAATTAAGGCATGTTAACAGCGTATTGGTGGAAAAGTTTGCCATATCGCATAATAAAGTTGTCTTCTTGTGGACGAATCTCGAATCTATACAAATAATAATTCATCTCACTAACTTTTTTTTCTACCTCACAACCTATGACGAATACATTATCAGAAAATTAAAATCATGTCTTCTTATTTTGAAATAAATAAATTGAATTCATATATATTTTACCGCTTCGTGGATCTGCCATTCGTATATTGATATGATAGCAGTCGTCACCTTTCCAGTGCAATAATGAATATTGCAATGCATCGTAGCTGCGGTGAAGCTCTGAAACACGCCGTAATTCTTCATTTCTTCGATGTAGCACAATATCGCAATATTGAAACTGGTCTCCAATAATTACAATGGCCACTTCATCAATTGTTAGTGCATTAAATCGTTTCGCATGCTCTCCAAAAGGCGTTTTGTCAGCCCTGATAACGATTCTGTGATCATCAGATGGCATACGATCGAGAGCGGTTTTAAACAATCGAATTAATTTATTTGTGCTGATGTAAGAATGTTTTAAGTTCAGAAACAATTTGTCGCCTTGCACGCGCAGCAATTGTACAACGCCGATCCAATTCACGATTTGCATCTCCGATAAAATAGATTTGCAAAAATTGATGATCAGCATCAGGATATGGCAATAAGGAACCAGTTCGATGATAAATCTGACCTTGAATCTGGAATATTTGTGAAATGAAATTAGATGCTGGGTCAGAATTCTTGAACACATCAAAAAAATTGCTGCTCAGATCGCATTTTTCATATGATATTCCGCATGAAGTAATCACCTTAAACGTCGGCATGAAATTGTCTCTTACAATTTTGGTCGCACCAAAAGAAGTAATTTGAAATGCTGCATTGTATTCTTGAATGTGAGACAAAAAATGCTTAGACGTTTGCGACGTTCCAAAAATGAATGAATGAAGTGGATCGGGGGGAGATTCAAATACTGGCAGTCTCACTTTGCCATTACCACAACACATGCCAGGCGTTTCACCTTGAAATTTGGCTGCATCACAATGTGGACATCTCTCCGTCATTCCACCAATATTGGCATGTTCACTATAATCATTTTCGCTATTGTAAGCTGCTTTATTTTCCATCTTTTGCACAGTACGACGTGAAAGTCGTGTCGTTCGTCTCGATGCTGGATTTAATGGATTTGGATCTACCGATCTATGGCGACGTGCGTTTCGTAATTGTGGTACTTGATTTTGTTGTGAGTCTTCCTCTACACTTTGCGCTCTCCTTTGATTAAATTTATAGGTAGAATTACGCGTCCGTCGACATATAGTTGATCGTCTATTTGGTGGCATTTTTTTATAACTCAATGAAATTAATTCAATATGAATTAAGGATTGTTTATTTATGAATAATTCAAAAAAGTATTATTGTTGTGTGAGTGCTGTTATGCGTTGCATCCAATTAAACTTTCCCAAAAAATCATTAAAGTAAAACAAATTTATTTTGTTTATTTGGAAAATATTTTGTTAATAAATACTTACCAATACCAATATTTATGAAACTCAAAAAGACAATTGAAAAGCAGCGAATGTATGACCGGCTGTATCAGAATCCAAGAGTGAAAGAAAGTGATTGGCAAACATGTGCATTTTGACGGGTTCATCTGTTTGTCATTTGTATACTGTCAATCAAATGAATGTGTGTATTTATGAGTTTGTGTATTAGTTTGGATCGATTTCTTTTTATGACCCTTAAAGTACTGAATGCGAAGAGCATATTTATTGTTGTGAATCAAATTGAATGGGCCAGAGTAGACTAGTATTCCCCACGACACATAACGAAAATACTTCGCGTTTAGACTAGTATGTTACTTATCTGATGTTACTTATTTATGTATATGTAAATTAATTTAATTCCGTGTTGGTAATTTCAAACAAAATAAATTTAAATGAATAAACTTATGCCCCTATTATGGTTCTCACCTATGCGTCACTTGGTGGCTTCAAGTCGCCGTAATCATATTTTGGTATTATGGTTTTCATCGTGAGCGCGAAGTGTTGTGAATTTTTTATTATTTGGCAAGAATATAATTAATACAAATTTTAAAAATAAATTTTGTTATTATGAATAAACCAAAAATTACAAACAATTTTCAAATTGGTAAACAGGAAAGTACCAGATATAGGGCATAGATTCTCAAATGTTGGCTAAATTAAAGAGTCGGTCAAATTTATCTAATTCTAGTAAAATATATAATTATAGAAACACCAAAATTATTTAATTTTATTTTAATAAGACACACAATACTAAATTATTTGATTTCTATCTGTAAATACAGAATAACTAGACGTCAAATGTCAATAAAACTGCTCAAAATATACAATAATAAATAATAGTTGCGACTACTTGATGACACAAAAATATATTAAACAACGCATAGCGCCGCGTTAAACGCCAAAATAAAGTGAGAATCATAATACCAATATGTATATGATTCACACGACTTTAGTAGTCACGGCGAGAGGTCCAATATGGGAACCCTGAGAAACTCCTGACGTTACTTTGATTACTTTAGATTTTCGCTTCCAATTGACACATATTGTCCGCGACTAGAAAAATATGAGCTGAACCATTTAATGGAGTTGGATGCAAAGCCAAAGTTGTAAAGACTTTCTAGAGCCTTGTGATGGCAGATGGAGTCAAATGCTTTATATAAATCAGTAAATACTACGTCTACTTGGTAGCGGTTTTCAATTTCGTTAATAACTTTGTTGGTAAATTCAACAAGGTTAGTAGATGTAGATCTTCTAGGCATAAACCCATGCTGATTGAGTGATATATGTTGAGCTAGGATTCCTTTAAAGCTGTTGCATACAACCAGTTCGAATAATTTTGCTATGGTTGAAGTGGTTGATATCTCTCTATAACAAGTGATGTCTTCTCTTTTACCCGATTTAAATATAGGTATTACTTTAGATATTTTCCATGTATCAGGGAATATTGTTAACGAGAAGTTGTATAAATTCCGTAATGGTTTTACTAAAATATTAGCATATTTTTTTAATATGGACGTTGGAATATTATCCGGCCCATATCCGTCAACAAGCTGGTTAAGTGCATATAAAATATCCTCATAACTAATAACCGGTAAACTGATAAGTACATTATTATTTACGTTTGATTGAGTGGTAAACCAATTACTGTTTTTAGGTTTGTATACATATTGAAATTTGTGGATTTACAAACATGTTAGCAATTTTTTGGGGATCTGATGTTTTAATATCGTTCAAATACATATTAGTTGGATAACCATCAATTACTCGTTTGGATCTAAAGTATTTCCAGAATTGTTTAGGGTTGGTTGTAATGCTTCGTTGTACATCTGCAATATATGAGAGGTGCTTTTCCTTGAAGAGGTGCTTTTCCTTGAAGTAGTCAAATTCTTCATTAGATTGGAGAAACGCAGTCCTATCCGATTCTAAACCACTTTTAATCATCTTGACATATGCTTTAGATTTACGGTTCTTCAGATTAATCAGATGGTCATCAAACCAAGGAGGATGAATAATAGATTTTTTCCGGCACCATGGAATGTGGGTTTCAAAACCTTGTAATAAAATTTGGTAGAATTTGTTAGCATCTTGGTTTACATCCTTTGTGTTTAAAGCAGCGTGCCATTGCATACCTTCTAAGTACTGCTAATGTCCAGTGTGGTTTATTTTTTTAAAATTATAGGTGGTATGCATATGATGCTCGGATGTTGTTGACTTAATTTCATTTGAATCAAAAACTATTTCCATAGATTTGTGGTTAACATCATTAACAACAAATGAATTGAATCATTCTGTCTGTCATACCGACCGCAATGAAGAAGCTGCATAAGATAATATATGGATATGCTGGTTGTAATATTTATGCAGGTGGGTTTTTATAAGATTGCTAGAATGCTTCAAATAAAACATTATTTTGATTATTGAGTTTTTGTAGTAGTATTCAGCAGATGAATCCTTATAGATTGTCGGAGATGCTACTGGAAGCTCATCCATGGGATTAGATATTAAAAATTTGGAAGGTTTGCCAGTTATCCTACGTGAAGATAGAAACCTTTCGTATTGCGATGTTACGACATGGACAGTTTGTGATATAATCTAAACCCACTTTTAATTTGTTAACTGAACAGTTACTATCCAAAGTGATGGTAAAAGATTTTTCTTTCCGATGTTGTAACTAAGACGGTAAGGTGTTAAATGAATAAATTATGTAGATCACTGCAATCAGTTTTGGCTTGATTTGTAATCACCATTACAAACTTATCCTCAATTTGATAAACTTTCGTGGTAGTGTTTATAGATTGCATGAAGAAATTGCTTAGTTTAGCACTGTTAATCAAAAGAAATTCTTTTATAATGAATTTATCTGAATAAATTATCAGCATAGCCACACAAATTATGATTGATGATTTAGGTAGATATTTGCCATTAATCCAGGTTGATATCTGAGGTTCGGCATACATAATCTGTTGAATCGGAATAAGCTTTAAAAAGTCATATACTAATTTAGGTAGTCTTCAGAGTAATCACACCCATGGTCACTCTTTTGTAACTTAGATATTAAAGATCAGATGAATGATTTAGTTTTGGCTGGAGTTGACCTAATATCATCCACAGTCTGCGTTTCACATTGTTGAAATTCAAAAAATTGTACATCCTAGGCGTCTTGTTGTAGTTTTCGGAACAAGAAAAATGCAGCAAGCCTCCATGTGTCACAAATTGCATCGCGAATTGTGTTATTGTTTATATTAACTCCATAAAAGCTGTTACTTTTGAAGGTACAAATCTAACTTCATCAGCAGTCAATGCTTGGAAATGTTGAAATTTATGAATTTCAATCATTCTCGGTATCTTGGTGAGATTTTCAGGGCATGCAAAGTACAACAAGCCACCATTTACGCCATCGACTACATCAACGGTTTTAGAGGTCTTACGATTATTACATGCAACTAATTCGGTATTTATGTGTAATTTAAAACTCCATGATGAAAATTCCCGGTGGCCAGGATTTTGATTTCCACATTGTAGAAAACGATTCATCATCTACACTGAGGCGATATGATACATAGTTATAGTGGTCTCCATTCCTGGCTTTAGGAATCATTCTAAAAGCATTTACATCTGTTAGATGGAATTTGTTTTTGATGAATTCCTTGAACTGTAAATCGGTGACGGATGAAACGATTCTACTGATAAATAGCCATCGCCTTGGTTTTACCACAACAATGGTATCCAGCTCTTGATTATCCGATACATTAACATTAACTAGTCAACCGGTTCGATTGTTAACGTCCCATCGGTGTATTAATTGTGCGGTATCTGTTGTTTTCCTAGGTTCAAAATTTAGGTGTAACTTTTTAGATTGAAACCTAGTGACACGTCGTTCCGTGGATGGATCAGGTACTTCTTTTTCTATGGGGGAACTTGGAGCGTCATTCGATATTTTATTAGTTAAATCGGCAATTTTCATTATCAAATCCTTTTAGTTCACGTTACAATCTGGGCAGGGCCATGATAAACCCTTACAATTTGCTATGGCATTTTTAAATGTTGAAACAGATTTGCCCTTATTGCCAGCACAGGAATAATGTACCACACTGTTACACATAATCTCCTTACATATGAAAAAATTGTCAGTTACGCCTTCCGCATTGCATATGCAACAGCATTTTTCACCTAAATTGTTGACACTCATTTTTGACTTATAATTTTTTGTATTTTTAAATTGCACTACAAGCACTTTTTCACTTATATAATAAAAAACATTCACAGAAAAATGAAAATTAACACAATTCTCACGTTAAAACTAACTAGGTTACAAATTAAAATTTAAAAAAACATAATATTTGCGAAAATTGCAAAAATTAAGTAAAATAAAAAAGACATGTCCGTTTTTATAGGTAAAGAAGTACGAAACAAAGAAAAAATCAGATGCAAGAATACTAGTCTAAATAGGCCTAATGAGTGTATTGTAATAAACTGAAAATATTCTATCAGTGGTGGCCAACCAGCGGCCCGTGAATTGGTTACATAATATTTAGTTTGGACGGCTAAAAATAAAAAAAATTTCTAACATTTTTTGTACACATTCAGAGTTACACGCAATAGAAAAAATAAAAAGAGATAAAGCATAATACAAAAATGGCGTCCTGCTATATTTTAAGCGGTGTAAAATTTACAATATAATTTTTGACGGATAGTTTTGGTGCACAACGCTCTTTCTTGTAGTTATATTTCTTTTTATAAGACGAAAACAGTGAATTTGGCTATTAAGGTTTGTTTATTTGTTTTCCGCTATAAAAATTTGACAATAAAAAAATCGCTATTTTTAACTCGGGTCGAATATATTTTATAGTCAAATTTTATTTTTATGGAAACAAATTTAAAAAGAAAAAAAGAAAAAAAAATCCAACAAAATTTAGTTTGTTTATACGTTTGTTCTTGTCTTTCAAATGAATTTGGCGATATACTAATCTCTTCATTTTTTGTTGGTCAACATTGTTGGAACGTGTAAATCACGCATAATTGAGAACTGTAGGTAGATCTGACGGAAATTGTTTGAAGCTCTTTGTCGACACAGCAACATGACATTTGCGATTTGTCAAGAAAATAGGAGATACATATTTTTAATTTTATATTAAAATATGTTGTCATGTATATATAATTCAAGTGGAATGATTTTTATAAATATATGACATCAAAAGTCCGTGATATTTTATGTAAACTTTGTGTATGTATACATATTTATCTTTCACGACTAGAATTGTATAATTACATCATTCTTTAATTTAATTTAATTTTTTCGTAAAGGCTTATAGTTCTATTCTATTAGGAAATCCATTAAACATTGTGGAGTGCCATAATTCAGTAATCCCAAGAATTTATCCACTAATAAACTTTCAAATCGTACTTTCCCATAACTTTTTGCAAAAACGCTGTTGAAATGTTAATGGGTGAGTTATATGATTCTGTGTTTTAGAAAGATTGTATATTCCTCCCTTCATTTTACTTTAACTATATGTACAAAGAAATATATTTAAATATAAAAATAACGAATTAATTTCCAGTCCATTGGATGTTTCACACAAAACGAAAATGTCACTTTGTTATGTCGGCAAAGCATTCTTTTCGTTTGTTGCTAGATGTCACTACCACAGACATTTATATTTCTCAATAATAAAATTTAGAAAAAATTTTAGGCATTTCCTTTTTTTATTAATCACAGAACAAGTGTTATATACTCGTATGATAACAACACGTACATCAAAATAAATATTCAACATATTGTGATTTAGTATTTTCGAAATTTGTGCATTCGGTGGTGTAAAATTTTAGCAAATCCCTCTTTATATGTAAATTGGACGAATTTTACAACACTTTCAGTTTTTTGACAATTAGCCTTCATTGGTTGGAAAAGAAAAGGCTGCAATCAGTCTGATAATCAAAGAAGTGAGAAAACAGAGATAGAATAATACAAGAATACTTATTTTTCATTGCCTGGTTCAAGGAAACCTTTGTGCGCAATGTGTAATATTAACAAACGATATGCCGGTCGCTATAAAATGTGTGTTCTATCTCAAACATTTAAACACTGTCAATTTTAGCAGTATCTGTCTAAATTAGATTCAGAGTATGGTGAATTCATGTATTTTTCGAACGTGAGATGGTTGAGTCGAGAAAACTGTCTCAAGAGATTTTATGAATTACGCGGGAGAATCGGAATTTTTCTAAATCAGAAAAATGTGAAGGTGCCCTATTTTTTATTCAATTTACATGTTTATTTGTTGTAAATAACTACTAACAAATGCAGAACAAATGGTGGTGGTATCTGCGTATCACCATTTTGTTTCCCGCTGTGTATCTATAGACGATATTGACAGATCCCATAAATCAAAATGTATAGTTCTTTATATTGATATTTATACTAATATGTACTATAGCATTAGTGTACATAGTGTACCAAAACCAACACGAGAACTATGTGTATGGTTCGGTAGAGTGTGAATTGTATCAGATTTCTATTGGTTTTTCTAATTTACAGTAGCGAAAAAATAAATTGTATCAAAATATCGGGTACTGTAATATGGAGTTTACGGGTTGGCACGATTTTTTGTTTATAATTTCTGTTTGACAAAAATCTTGCTTCCCATAATACTGTTCTACAAGATTCTGTTTTACATAATTCGATAACTATAGAATTGTTTTAAATCTGAATTTAAAAAATTACAGAATTTCGCTATTTCTGGGGCCCTATTCCTGAATACGAGTTCGTAGAAAAATTGTACGAATTCGATTCATTGGTATATTTCAATACGAATTCGAGTAATTCTAATACGAATCGTGTCTACTTGTTACGTTAAAAAATGTCCCATATTCCTCAATACGAATTCGAGCCAATTGAGTTCGATTAAGTACGGATTTCTGTACGTTTTTGAATTGGTTGAGTTGACGACTCCAAATAAAATAGTTTGGTAGGATTTCTAATGATTTTTTAAAATAATTTCATATTAGTTAAATTAAATGAAGTAAAGAAATAACTATAAATTTAATTAAATATTTTAAATATACAATATATTTAATTTTTTTTATTAATGAAACTGTGAAGCATGGATTCCCCATTGATTTTGAAATACTACCAATCGCCTTGGATGGTAACTTTTCCTGGGCCATTTATAAAACCTCTTCAAAATCAAGGATCGGCACGGCAGTTACGAATTGTAACATTTGGGTTGAATGTGTTGACTGGAAATGTTGTTTGGGAGCCAAACTATTATTGTACCTATAAAATTTACAAATTTCGGCCAAACTAATTTCAGCTGTCTCGTGAGCGCTGACGAATAATCTTTAAAAAAATTTTCAAGTGCGCAAAGAATCTGTAATCATACCTTCTCAAGCTAATATTTTTTTCTTGGTTATATAGAACAAACATTGTGCCTTTCGTTTAAAGAAAATTATTTTGAAAGAGTCAAAATTGTTACACATATGTAGATGTGTTGGTTTTGTATCATTATATTTTACTTTGTTCACTAATCATATACATATTGATAAATACATATACACCAGTGAAACAAACTAAAGACAGAACACTGCATTCGTCTCTTTGGACGCGTGTGTAAAATCACATAATTTAACTTATGGCTATCGATTAAATTAATCCTTGAAAAATAATTAATTTATTTTTGTCCAAACTGTTTTTGATTTTGAATATTTATGTCAATATTATGAATTATAATATTTTTATAACAATAACAGATTACAATGAGAATATATAGGAATATAGCTTACAACGCATTTGGTGTGTTTTGTCTGTTATTGTAAATTAAGGTTTTAATATTTGATTAAGAATTACTCATTGTTCATACAATTCTTCATGTCAATGCACTATATCGACTACTTTTATGCCTGAAGACATCGCGATTTTCACCAATTTAAATTGTAATATAATAATGGCGTCCGGCTCGAGTCCCGAGCATTTATATAATTGCACGCTGATCAAATTACGCGTGTTTCATCTGATAGATATTGCCTTTGTTTGCTATTGCCCGAGCAATATATTCCAATTCAAATATGTTTTACTGTTTACTCTACACGACTATACATATATATATATATATATATATATATATATATATATATATATATATATATATATATATATATATATATATATATATATATATATATATATATATATATATATATATATATATATATATATATATATATATATATATATAAAAAAAATTTTTTTGCCAAATTACTTGCTAGTAAACGTTACATTTCATTAAACTAGTCTCCTTTTGAGTAGTGGAGGTCTTAGCTAGCGGAAATGTCACACATCATGACGGCTTTTTAGTTTTATTCATTAAAAATCTTTGTGCAAATACTGTAGATACAAGGGTGGGCAACCCAAACTATATCACGGGCCCGAATTACATTTCTTTTTTTTTTTTAGCAGGCCACACATAATTTTTTTGCACGAAAGATATTTCAATATTTAATATCATTTATTAAAAATTCTTTTATAATAATTCATATTATGTAAAAACTCAAATAAGAAAAACATGCAACAATTACAAACATTTTGGAATTTGTTTTCGGTCACAATAAAATTCTTCCAGTTTTGTTATTTAAAAAAATAAATGCTGCAGCTCAATATTGCATTGGATATCGATTAACTCCATGTGAAATTCCATTGGAACTGTTTTAACATCGACATTAGATGTCGAAGTGAAAATTTCGAAGATTTTTATCACTTGGTTTGCGTATTTTTATAAATAAGAAAAATGCATATCATGCTTATCCTTTAATTGAGATTCCCAAAACGACACTTTGGCTTTACAAGCTTTATTAATATG
The DNA here is from genome assembly GCA_951394425.1 of Tipula unca. Classification (NCBI taxonomy): domain Eukaryota; kingdom Metazoa; phylum Arthropoda; class Insecta; order Diptera; family Tipulidae; genus Tipula; species Tipula unca. The sequence goes on along the minus strand of OX596381.1, from coordinate 96,641,172 downwards.
AATGTAACACCAATTGTATATCTACTGAAAAACAGGTATAAAACCCATTGTTCATTGTTGAGTTCAGGCACCTTCACATTATACTTATTCAGAAACATTCCGACTCACGTTCGAAAAATACACTGTTTATACACTGTACCCAAACACGACGTCACCATACTCTGAATTTAATTTAGACAGATACTGCTAAAATTGACAGTGTTTAAGTGCATGAGATAGAATATAGTTCATGCATTTTATAACGGCCTTCATAACGTTTGTTAATATTACACATTGCGCGCAAAGGTTTTCTTGGTAAATCATGCAATGTAAAATAAATATTCTTGTATTATCATGTCTCTATTTTCTCACTTTGGTTATCATGATTGCACCCTTTCTTTTTCCAACCATTGAAGGAGCTGCATTAAAAGTCAGGCCGCTTAATATTCTGAAAGTTACTGGGTAACGGGCGATGTTGAGATTTCTTCTGACGGTACGTGAATTATCCTTATTGTTTGTCTTCATAGTTAGCCGACTCCCAATATTGTTTGTTAAGCATCACCCACAAGGAACTTTGGACTCCAATATTTTCAATGGAAATGGCAAATTTGCTAGACTGGATAGAATTGGCTAAACTTTAAAGCAGGTCCCTTAATCCTATTCTAAACGAATACTTAAGCATAAATTCCGCAAAGCTGTTCGAAGACTCGAGATACGTGAAGTACGATACGTAAATAAAAAGTTCTGAACAATGTATCTTCAGCGTTGGTTTCAAATTCATCCAAGATTTTTTGAAATTTTGCTTAACTGTCTTGCTCGCTCGGTCAAACATTCCGTCGTATTAGCCAAGCCTAAGCAAGATTCTACTAATTTGGTGCTGAAATTGCCTTGAAATGTAGCTGAGACAATAATCCGAGAGACACATCAGAACTTTTCGATATTTCCAGTACATTCCTCCATAGTAATCACCATTATAAGTATGTATTTAACTATAAATGTTTGACGGTTAAAACGAAACAACCCTAAATGCGTGTTGTCTTCAATCTTCAATTGTTGAAAGAGTTACGATAAATCTAATTCTGTAAATTATTTGATAAATACGCAAATTGTTTTCCATTTTCCAAATAAATAAAATAATTACTGAAACCACGAAGAGCATAATGTATTATTTGCTGACAGGGTGCTTGGTTCAACTGAGAACACAAATCTTCTAGGTTTGAGGTAAAATACGGGATTTCTGGTATTAATTCTTTTTCTCCAATCCGACAAGATCGTGCTCTCTAGACTCTATAAATGATAAGATGATTGTATTGCTTGCCTTTCCTTTGCATTTAATCCATGATTAAATGAATCTTTTGAACAAATTATACCACGGAATAGCACTTGCACATAGGAAATTGCATTCATTGAATTCACCCAAATATAATGTCTCCGCCCTTAAAGGTGGTTTGAACGGAATAGGTCTGTCAGAATTTAGGACAACATTTATTTTAAAATTTAGTATTTTAGAAACATTTGGGATACCTGATCAAGAAATCTGATATTTCAGAAATTGTAAGAATTTAGATAAAATTTGGAAATGCAGTAATTTAATAGGAGTTAGTTATAATTTGGAAAATTACGAATCTTCAGCATTATAAATTTGTATATGTCCATATATGGTTTAATATTTTAGAATTGGAGTAATAATTTGGTATTGGGGTTTTATTGATTTATGCACTTAGAAAATTAGGAAATTTTAGAATTTTCCCGATACCAAGATTTATAGATGATTAGGAGTTATATGTATGTATATATTTTATAAGTTAATAATTAAGCGAATTTTAAATATTAGTTTTTAAATTTGAAAATTTGATAATATAAGAAGTTAAAAACTTTGAAATAAGGTTCAGTTTATAGTAATTTCGAAATCTTTCAACAATATAATTTTTCCCCCGAAGATTGATAACACAATTTTATTGGAATAATTCCATCCTTCTCTGCAGTGGGCATTATTCAGTTCTCTAAAACTTTAATTATTTTAAAATCATTTTGTTTATAATTGGAAGGCATAAATCGAAACGTTTGCTCATTGGCCTAATGTAATTGCCGAGAACGCAATAGGCACAGATACATTTTTTTTTAAATATCGCTAGCGTTTTGTACAACTCATAAAATGTGCAAATATCACCATAAAATCGTTACTGTTTTTCAAATGATTGATACTTTTCTCAGATATTTTTAGTCGAATTCGGTAAGCTGGCACCCTAATTGTTCTTGCACCGGTTTATTTACAACTTTAGAACACGCGAGTTTTAATTGTTTCATATTAATGATTTTGGCTTTTGTTGTTTACGGTATCTGGCATGTGAAATTTTATCAAAATAGTCTTCGCCTATATGATGATTTATGGGCAGCTTTAGTTTCTTTGGATCCCAATTTTTCATGATATTTTTGGGCTTTTGATTCGGATCGAATACTCTGTACAGCAACAAATCCGGCTCTTTAAGTCCAATTGAAAGTACATTTGTCAGTTTTTTCTTAGAAGCAGCAAGCGTGCTGTAGCGTGCCAGTTTGAAGCCGCATAGACGGTCTAATTTTCCAATACGATGGACCAGCCCAAAATTTAGTTATCTCGGTCAATGGCCAATATTCTAATTTTCGTCGTGACCCAGCACACGCTTGTATACTATCGATTACAATTAGTTTACGTTTTCCACCCCTTACCGTATTCAAAGCTTGAATTTCAGCGACCGAAAATTCATTACGGTCCAATTGGACAATTTACTCAAAGCTCTTGAACTGGTTAAATTTCGGCATTTGCATCGAATGCAAATGTCATACGATGTATTATATCATAAATTTTCACATTGTTAACCATGTTACTAAAACACACAAGGTAAAATATCTTGTTGTGGGTGAATTGTGCGCACTGGGTCGCAAATAGATGGTTAATATGAGTAAACTTTATTTTTTGAAATGGCTAAACTAAATGTTTTATTACAAATATTTTTTAATATAAAATTACACAAATATGTATTATAAATACATAGTTTAAATTATAATGGAACAATGTATATATGTATGTATATGTTTTTTTTAAATCTTAATTATTTTAATGTAAATAGTAAAGTGAAGAATATTTTAATTGTAGAGTAAACCATCGGTAGTCCTAAAATTTGTACACGCTTTTTGTTCTCAGATGATAATACTTTCTTTTCAATTGCAAAAGTGAGCGACCCCGCAATCCTACACTAATTTTTTGAAAAATGACGTGATAATGTCTAATCAAATTGTAGACAGATTAGAATTGTTTTTAAAGAGATTTCTTGGGTTCAATAAATTATTTTTAAGTGGCCTCTTTCTTACGCCTGATTAAACAATATTTTGATTTTACTTATATATTAGGAGCCTGAAAATTTGTTTACATCATATGTTGGCAGATTTGCTATTGATATTTCAGGTTGATCAAATTACGAGGTCAAGCGAATCACAAAAAAAATTGTTGATTAAAAAAATGGTGTGAAATGCATGGAGAAAACATGTTGGACATATTTGTTCAAAGATTACAGTGGTGTTCAGTTAAGGGAAGATCTAGCCATTAGTTTGTAGGGAGGAAGGTAGTATGTTTATCTATAATTATATATATAAATGCAAGTGCATTACTTGATGGAAGTTCAAATAGAGTCGTGGTGAACATTTACCAGATTCACGCCGATTGTAGAAAACACGACGCGGATCTCGAAATCACCTTCAGGAAAAATTAAATAAGTTCTGTAACTCATATTGTATTCCCCGTACAAACATACTGCGGATTTTGAATGAAATGTGTTCTATGACACTGACTAATTTATGGAATTTTTTCTAATTTTTTTTCAATTATTGAAAAGTAGAAAAAATGTAAAATATCACAAGTTATAAATCAACAAATAATAGGTAAATTCTATATTTTCACGAAGAAAATCGAGTTTGCTTTAAAAACTGTGCCTAGTTTTCTTGCTCATTTTCAAATTATTTGAAAATTTAGTTTTTCATGGTGCTAATTATATACACATATTCAGTTATATACTTTCCGGACAAATAAAATTACATAATTTAACGAATAATAACGATTTTTTGGTATGATTAGATTTCATTTTTAAAATTATACGAACATTTTCGAATTTTGTAATTCAGTTTTAGTAAACCGAAGATGAAAATTTACTTATAAATTAACTCGGCTAAAAACAGCTAAGCATATAACTTAAATAAACATAAATCTTACATAACAAAACGAACCAATTTCTTCAGGTGGGGGAATAGTTACAAGAGGTAAATCAGATATTGTTTTCATTTAAAAGTTTAACTTTAACATATACAAAGTTTATTGCAAGTAAAGTTTTCCGATAAACTTAACGATAACAAATTTTATTGCGTCGAATAATCCAAACATTCTCACATACATCTCATATTCGAATTATAACCTATACTAATTCCTCTGGAAACAATTTCGAATACCTATACGGCTATACAGCTCTACAAACCATTAGATTTTCGCAATATAATGTACATACAACATTAAACAGGATATACCATGTCTATTGCAATTACAATACAACAAAATGTAATCTACTAAATTACGTTTAATATTACTAACAGGTTTATACTTGCGCTGGATTACTATAGGCTTAACTAGTGTACATATAATGTATGTACATATAAGTACATTTTGTATATCACAGGAAAATTTACACCTGGTTGACTTATAATCTACGTTAAAAAGACACGGTTATTCATGTTGGAAAATGATTCACCAAGTATGTCGAGAAAAGTACATAATACACAAGCACAGGGTGAGTAGGATGGCCAAACGGTCTCTTTTAAAGCGAACATGTTCACTTTCTTCATCCCGGTCCTTTTTAATATTTCTTTCTTTTTTTGTTTATTATCTTTGGTTTTCTTTTTAAATTATTTTTATTTTGTAACTTGAGGAATCAATAGCAGGCCCCATTTTCTTCGATTACTATTGAATATTACAGAATATCTGAGATTATTATCGAGTAATAAATGAAAGATGATGAATTTTTCAGTATAAGCTCCGTCAAACTTAAGTTTTTTTTAATATTTGGCCAAAATTAAGGCTGTCAGACATCTTATTTTGAGAAGAACTGTCCTTTAGAAAGTATTGTTCTTCCCGTAAATATTGATTTTTCTGTTCTTTTTTAAATCATTTGAAAACTAAACTACTCTAATTTAAAATATGGTACTTTTGAAAAATATGTTCCTAAAACCATAAAACAAATTCAAATTTCTACAACAAACAAACAACTCATGAGAATTATTTATGATTATTATATCCGGAAGAACTCATAAACAAACACAAGAAATTAATTTTTTGAGCAGATGACCGTGTTGAAAACCAAATAAATTTTCTTGTAACTCCAGAGTTTTTCCTATAATGAATCATTGTTAATATTGGAAATTCTTTGGATGAAGCTGTACTTTTATTAAAGATTTCGCACAGTCGGCGAGCTTAGATATTCAGAGAATTTTTCTTATTTAAAGCAATTTCCATTTCGTAGTCCTGAAAAGAATTGGCAATTCACGAATTGGGAACAAAATGTTATTGTGTAATTTGAAATTTTGATTAAATCCTTCGTACATTTTCCATTTTCCAGTGCAAAACAGAGTTGGCAGCCCAAAGGAATACCAGTTGAAAACCAAGAAAATTAACATTTTCTGGATTCTGTGCTTCGTAATCTTGGGGATCTCGAAATTCTATTTTATTAATATGATTTTTGAAATCTCAGAAAATTTAATAACTTCTTGCAACTTTCGAAAATCTTCAGTACCCAGTGGGTCACGTGGCTTGGCAAAGCTTTGTATGTTTGGAAAGCTTTACATATTTTTATAATTGAGTTCTAGTAAACTGTCCTTCCTTGACGTTTTCTGGATACAAAAATACCAGAAATATTCTAAATACTTGCATGAATATCTGGCAGCCTTACCCAGATGAGAAGGTCCTTCTCACAGAAGGGTGTTTTCATTGATGATCGCTTAATGGACCAACTAAGCATTACATACAATTTTAAAACGGTGTTATTTGTAGATTTCTAACAGAAAACAAAATCTGACAAAGAAGTTGTATTGGCCATTCAAAGCTCAAACAAATCTGATTCTTCAGAACCCTTTGATAAATAATTTTAGAAAAGCAGTTTAAATAATTTTAGAAAAGTGGGCTAGGGAGACAAAATTTTACTTTCAAAAATGCTTTATTCCACCGATTATTGAAAGCATGAACTTTAATATGCAAGTTTCAAGTGTTATGTTCATCAAAATGAGTTTTGAAACAAATAATTTACTATTATTTTTGCAACAGTTTAGCAAACATTGTGCCTTCCTTACAGATTGTTAAATATTAGCAACTGACAACTTAATTGTTCGTCGTCAATATGCCTATTCAAGGCGCTACTGTGCAATTAACATACGTAAAACTCGATGTACTAGCTTCTCGTTGCAATTTTGAGCACTTGTTCATCATTCTCCGACATTAATTTTCTAGACTGTGAATACTTAACCACAAAATCTAACTACTTCGGTATACCGATGCAGGCATTAATTGTAAAATTTAATAAGACATAATGTATGTTGAATTTGATCCAGTTCACCGATATGAATTTTAAATTTAACGATTTTTTTAGAATTTTGGAAAAATTTGATATAAAATCAAAAGCAAAAATTAGTAATTGTATACAATCGAAAGTGCTGTGCAGATTAAATTTTTTCAATGATTTGAGTTTCCAATTATCCGAAACAGTTTTCCATTATATCACTTTTGGAACGAACACGTTACGAATCGCCAATTTTCGTCTAGTCTAGTAAAATGTCTAGCGTCCTAGCGAGTATTTCGTATGCTTTAATAATTTTTAAAATTTAATTGATATTTGAACAAAAACATTAATATTCGGAAATCGCAACGAAAAATTTTTCTTTTAATTATTTCTACAATACTGTCAAGATAAGTTGAAAAATATTGGTGATTTTTGTGGTGGAGATGAATGAAAAATTCCAGTCCAAATAATTCCATAAATGATTTTAAGATAATTTTGGAATAGTTTGAATGCCGGTAAACGATGTGACAATTAAACTTGAAATAACACGAAAATGGCAGTTTGGTTGATTTATTTAGTGAGCTGTTTGGTTTAACTGGCGAATCTGGTTTGTGCATGGTAAATTATTATTGGTTTTAGTTTTAATGTGATTAATATTTTTGCAGGAAATAAATTTCAACTCGTAGAGATTTTTATCGCTCAAAGATCTGTCTTTTTTGAGAATTTCATTTTTCTAACAAACTTCCTACCACATTGTTTATTGTATTGATAGTTTATATGCTGTTTATATTTAATTTTGTTAAATATTTTTAAATTTATTTACAAAAATAATCGCCATTTTCAATTTCAAAAAATGTCCTCTATTTTTCTTACCCTATTATGGACACCCTAAGGGTGAGCCACTTAATGTGAAATATCCGAATAACTCGAACACAAGTAACTTTATGATAAAATGATCCAAAGAAGGCATGTTTGGTTTTAGAGGTGTCATTTATTTTTAATTTGATGGACGGTTTCAAGGTTATTCGAAGGTCTTTTAAAAAATGGAACCCAATATTTTTTATCATAGAATCGTGTTCTACTGATAAATTAAACACATTTTGTACAACGCATATACATATTTCTCAGACATCAATTTCTTATGATATTCAGCAAATTATCGATTGAGCCATTTTATTTTCCAATTAATCAACGTTCGATTCATTGGAAAATAAAAAGTTTTGAAAGAGATTGGCGTTGTTTTGTAACTATTTCTTAAAACCACAAACGAATGTCGCTCGATGACTGGAATGTCACGTGTTTTTTGCGATCCCCTTTTCATCTTTAGTTCGATCATAACAAGGCAGAAATGTTCTAATGGTTATTTTATATTTTCACTATAAGTTAGAATCAAATTTTTGGTATAAGTTACACAATAAAACAATTGAATTTTATTAACATAAAACAATTAACTCAAACTAATAAATGATAAGAAATAAATCAAGAAACAACTGATTTATACAAGCCCATTCTCTAAAATTGATAGAAAAAATGTAAAAAGTTTGAAACGTAAAATCAAAAATAAATTAGACTAACATTAACCTTAAAATCAAAGCAGTGTCTTTTTTTTAAGTTATGCGCGCTCAATGTACAAATTAGTATTATCTTGATATGTTCACAATTAAACTTTTAAATTCACGTGTGAGATAAAACATTGAATAAAAGATAACATTAATAATGCAATTTGATCGAGAGTTTCACACGACATTATATTTATCATCTTCAAAACTTCTTCTTCCACAAAACAGCAAATTATTTAAAATTTATTGTTGTTGTAGTAAATGAACTAAAAGTAACACAAACTTGAATACATGACGTGTTTTGTATACTTATACAGTTGACAAATTAATTTGTTTTATGTGTTTTGCTTTTGCTGCATGCAACAAAACAGTTTTTGTTGAATCGGAAATATCAAAGCTTAAAGTTAATTCGCCGCAATGTTGATTAATTAAAAATTATTTTGTACGATCATTTATTTATTTACATGTTTGCTTAATCATTACCTAATCGACTGCAACCTATTTACATGCTATAAAAATAATAAATATGTATTTAATTTTGCGTTGAACTTTATATATTTTTAAGGTATTTAACAAGTATGTAAGTACTGTAAGTAATTAAACTTAAAGTTCATTTGTGATGGCTCCAAATAATATCATAAATAAATCAGTATGTCGTATACTCTATTCACAAGGTTGTCTTGGATGTTGTTTTCAGATTTACGACTATTTTTTGTTCATACAGTCAGTAAAGAATCCCACTAATGCTAGACACAAGGTAAACCGCAGTATAAAAGTGTCAGGTGTTCCATCACGCAATACAAAAGTTGCAATAACTTAAAATCGCTTGTGAGTATTAACCAATATGGCAATACATGGAAAATAATTTGAAAATTATATAAATAAATAAAAAATTTCTAATTAATTCACTTTATACTATGTACAAAGAATATAAGACACAGAAATAAATATATGTATACGTCACAAACAGTCATTTCGGTGCCTCTGACGAGACTGACTATGGAGAGTTGTTATAAACTTTATTATTATTGCCAAATAATTTCTAAAGTGTAAAAATAAAAAAATGAATAAAATGAGTTTTAAGGCGTAATATTACTGTGTCTCTAACAAAACTATTTTTTTAACTTTATTCATTATGCGATGATGTGAACAATGAATCACAAAGAACGTTTATATCAGTGGCTGTCTAAATTACAACTTTGGCGAGCAGCGATAAACGAACTCAATTCGTGTTGAGCAACTATACTTTAAAATAATATAACCATATAAAAATTAATAATAAACTAAAATAATTAAATCAATTAAAAACATGTACATAAAATATTTAATACCCCAACCTGTTGTTGCGCGCAGCGTGGCTTCATCATTATTTATATTCAGTGATCAAATAAAATTTCAAATACTTATACCTTATAGTATACTGAAACGTTTAGTAAGCAATATAAGGGAAAAATCACACTTCATTATACAGAGTTGGTAGAAATCATTTCATTATTTTTCAAATATACCACTAATCACGAATATTGTAGAAATATATAGGCAATAGTAGTGATTAATTTATTAGATTAGAACCCAATTCGATGAAATGATACCACGCACATCACATCTAACAGCACAATAATAAAAATGAAAAAGAAAACAGAATCTCTAACCAGTGACCCTATTCTGGTTTTCCCCAGGAATAGGGAATTGGGAAAAAATATTTCAATAATTCCCAATTACAATAATTCCCAACTTTTAATTTGATTTTTCTCCAAAGTGTATTCTGCCAAATTGGGAATAATTTCCCCTTTAAAATGTCAGCAGTACAAATGTTTACCACTAAATTACAATTTGAAAACACATATATACAATAATTAGAGACTATTCCGCGGATTTATAGTCCTTTAAAAATTCAACAGTATCCCTATTTTGTACATGACTACAGGTTCGTCTTTTAATTGTCCATCTGCACACTGCATAGCTCAGATGTTGATGTTTTCAATTTAATCATCTATCGTAATCCGGAGATGAAAAATCCTTTTTGCATCCTGCCTCTGTTGGGATTCTAACCTGGTACCATCCGATCCAAACGTCGCAGCTTCAACCACTGCGCTATTTGTTACGATTCTTTTATGAAGGTGCCACCTATACCAAAAAAAATTCCCGTTCTAGTTGCGCTGAGTTTCTTTGGTGAAGATTTTTACTTTATTTATACACAAAGTAATTAAACTTTGTTTCTATATGTACATATATATATATATAGGTACCTTCCAAAAGGGAGTGGGTATGAATTACCTAAATTGCATCTCGCAAAGTGTGGTAAGTCGATGAAAAATCGAATTTTGTAAAATTTTCGATGAAAATTTAATGCCGATATACATAAAATTTCCACAATCGCCAACGGAAATTAATGAAGTCAAAATACAGTAAGTGTTTATTTTAACTTTTTAATATCAAGTTTTTTCGAACTCTAATAACTTTTCTATTTCTATGAAAAGTTAAATTTTGCCGGCGTAATTGATTGTATCGATTGTACTCTTATATTTTTATTATTATTTTATATTTTATAATTTTAAAACAAATAAGAAATATATGTAAACCCCAAAACTGCAATAGCATGGAATTATTTTTTCCCCATTCAAAAAAATTCCCAATCGCCAGCATCACACTTTGGGGTAAAATAATTCCAAACTGCTAGAAAAACGTCAAAAACTCCCAATTCCCAATCACCGGGGAAAACCAGAATAGGGCCAGAAGAAAACCAAGAACACGAAATTTGAATACAATAATTTTAAGTTTCATGAAAATTCGTCAGATTGTGCGACAATATGTTTGGAAATGCAGTTGAAGAAATTGCAACACAGTTTAGCTTAGAAAACTTCGATGCATCTATAAGAACATAGTTTCGATACCAACAGTTTCAAAAGAAAATCAACGCTACTTCAATAAGCAAAACGGAATAGAATCCAGCCGATTTATCTGATGTTATACGGCCACTTTGCACACTAAGTTCTAACAGTTTCTATTGGTAGATTTGAATTGTAATAACTGAAAATACAAAGAGTAAATAGAATTTACAACTTCTCAAGTTTAAAGCATTAATTCAATCTTTGAACACTTCTATAAATAGAGTGTTAAAATGGAAATGTTCAAGCGGAGACATGATAGGAAGAAGTCTGTAGCGTGCCAAAATTAAACAAAAACAAATCGTTTTTAAATTAAGATTATCATCCATATAAACTAAGTCTGCGTATTACGAAACAAAAACAAAAGTTCATGTCGGAAAAAAATCTCTTTATTTTTTCGGAATTTACAGATATCGATATTTCGTTGTTCTTCTAATTTTTATTTTTAAACATTGGGCGCCAGATATCCAGCACGTTTACCGGAAAAAGCTGAGCCTGCAGTCCACTCCCGTGTGAGTTCGTGAGAAACAAAAAAATTAAATCGATCTTTCCGAGATCATAAAATGAAAATAACATTATAATTTTCACCAATTAATAAGGAAAAAGATTAATTACTATAGGACAAGAAAATACTTCACCTCACCTGTCCATGTGGCCTTCTTCATCAATTAGAAAAACATGCGTTTCAAATCAATTGTAAATTGGTAAATTGTAATACCCACACACTTGATCTGTTCGATAATATTTATTCGAATAACAGTCCAGGGGTAAATCACTTTAGGAATTATAACTTTAGTATTTAAGAAGCGTAATATGTTGATCGAGTTCTCGGATTTATGATTGAACTTATTTGTTCTTTTTTTCCACCTTTCTACGTTATGCCCTACACTGAAGTTTTTTTTTTAGATGAACAATTATTATTAATTTAACCAGATAATTATTTTTAATTTATTTAATTAGTCTTAAATGTTTAAAAGTCTTTAATATTAAATCACAATCTTATTAAATACATAGTTCTTTTAACATTAATTTAATACATATATAAATAGTTCACATAGAAAAAAATTATATCACCTCTGCATATCGGTGATCCCTCGACTCTCATTTTTATTCAAAAAAAATTTAGATACTCTTAGGAGTATCTCAGAAATAAAATCAACGTCGTATATATATATATATATGTATATACATATACTATGAATATATTGAATACAAAAAAAATAATAATCCCCGCCGTGTCGCACACGGTTTGGGTTTACATACCCATTTTTGTTGAAAATGACAGATGCCTCTCCATCTGCCATGTTATTTTCATCCATATATCAGTCAAGTTGATGTTTTCTATAATTAACCATTAAGCTTTCCCAAAAGTATTATTGACAATTATTTTCCGAAGTTTTTATTCTGGTTGGAAACCTGGATTAAGATTTGACTTGACATCTATATAAACTAAATATCGACATCCCCAATAATCAAAACCAAATCAATGAATCATAATACTCATTCATGCATTTTTTTTTTCGAATAATAAAAACAAACTCGCAAGCCCACAATATAAATAGTATACAGTGCGTCTATTAAAATAAGATTACTACTATCGTTTGTTATTTGTTTTTGTCAAAAATTTGAACCTTACAAGTCAGCACAATTTTAACTGGATGAAATGATGTAGACGGTAGAATATTAGCCAATAGGAGAACTAACGTGGTTAGTTCGAGTTATTAAATTAACTAAGAAGTATACAGTAGAACCTTGCTTTAATAACGAGTAATTCGCATTACGAGCAAAAAAAATTGTAAACAAACGACTCGCTTAACGAGCGATGTTTCGCATAACGAGAACTGCTGAAGCATCACCTTAATAAGGCAGTCGCTACGCGCGCTACAAATTTTTTCAATAATACGGCTGTACCGCCTTTTCACTTAAATTTAAGCGTCGGCAAAAACAACTTTCTTTAGACAGCTTTCTAGTGTAACAGACTTAGGTATGTATCATAAATAATAACCTTATTACATGCTTTTTGTTTTCTGTAAATTAAATTCGTATTCCAGGTTGACGAAAAGATGAAGATGATTCACGCTGCTTAACAAAGCGTACATATACATACGAGTATGTATATAATGTAATTTTCTTTAAATAAACGATTTAGTATGTAAAGGGTTTTCCAATAAGAGGTTTCATTTTGCCTGCTATTTGGGCAGCTGTCAATTTTCAAGCTATCATCTTTTGATATTTATAAAGTAAAAACTACGCCATTAAAGCGTACGTGAAAATTTTGCAGTCACTGTTCGCAAAACTAAAGCCATTTTTGGTCGTCGTGAAGCACCTTCTCGGCCGGCAAAAGTGAAACTGGTGGAAAAATTTGAGCTGTTGGGACAAGTTAGTGATGTAAAGAATCGAAACCTTCTGCGTCGCTCAAGAACAACTGAGAATATTGCGGCTGTAGCCCGCAGTGTTGAAGAAAACCCAGGTTTGTCGATTCCTGGTCGATCTTTGAAATTAGACATTAGGTCTTAATGCTTTTAAAGTTCAGTTAATACAAGAATACAAGCCGGCCGTTCAACATAAACGTCGTATCTTCGCTGATTGGGTCCTTCAAATGCAACAAAATGATCGGGATTTTCATCGAAAAATCATCTTCCTTCAGTGATGAGGCCCATTGTCACCTCAGAGGCTACGTTAATAAGCAGAATTACCGCATTTGGGGCTCAGAAAATCCAAGAATGATTGTTGAAAAGCCTCTCCAACCTTAACGTGTCACTGTTTGGTGCGGTTTTTGGGCTGGCGGTGTGATTGAACTTTACTTTTTCGAAAATGAGGCTGGTGCAACTGTTATAGTGAATGGATTGTGTTACCGAGCTATGATTAATGATATTTTATGGCCGGAATTGGAAGAAATTGATGTGAACGACGTTTAGGAAAAGTTTCCTGACTGTGTTATTTTCGAAGAGGTGATCACAATTAGCCACCGAGATCTTGTGATTTCCTTTAGACTTTTTTCTTTGGGGCCACGTGAAAGATCAGGTCTATGCCAATGCTCCACAATCGCGATTCAAGACCTAAAAGATGGAATTCCTGAAGTTATCGAGGACAGTCGCTACAGATACAGTCGATACAGTTGCAAATGTGCGAATTAGTCGTGGAAAAATTCATGAAAAGGATATGGTGCTGCAACCGTAGCCGTGGGGGCCATTTGGGTGATATCGTTTTCAAATGTTTATGGGATACCTTCCTCTTCACAATGAAATAAAAATTCAATCATTTCTTTACATACAGTTTTTTGACTATTATTTCAGCATGGAACGCATTATCGTATTTTAAATTAATTTATATAGGAAACTTTGTTTCGCTTAACGAGTGTTTCGCTTTACGAGAAAGATTCTGGAACGAATTATGCTCGTTAAGTGAGGTTCTACTGTATACTATTCTCCTCTATGTGGCATTCTCATTAAGAGGAAAAATCTATTCTCTTCGAGGATTCCATTTAGCGGAAACACTTGAAATAATCTAGTTATAAGGAATTGGTTGTCGATTTAAAATTCGTCTATTAGCATCTATATTTCAATTTGCGCTCAATCCAACGCTTGATTTATGTATGATTTTAACTGATTGTTTATTTTACTTTTGATTTTGAATTTAACTTAGAATCGTTGCGCAATTATGAATTATAAATTGAAAGTTTAACTTCTACAGTTTGGTATTTCAGTTCTATACAATTTTTTGTCCTACAACTTGCCTTAAAACAAGATATTTGAGATGTAATTTTATTAAATCCTCAAATGAATTCGGTATTTAATTAAAACGTATAGATTGAAGATCAACTGAATCAACAGAATATTTTTTGGCTTCCCATTTCTCTAAGACTATTAAAGCTACGTGTAGCTGATAAGAAATACTACAGTATATATAGTAAATATATCTATTATCATAGCAAATTTGTTTATGTAGTAACGTTTTTATGACACAGACATAATGTTTCTTTACGTACGAGAAATGCCAGAGTTAAAATGTAAACAAAACGTATTTTTAATTTGTTAAAACCAACATGTAACATCGTAAAGGAAAAATTGGAAGTTTCTTAAAATTGTTGTATTAATTATAACTGCACTGTATACGAAAGGCGTTCAGTTGAAGTTTACAAAAATAATGGTTTTCGTTTTGTAAAACCAATTACGAAAACAACCTTGCAAATAAAACATTACTCATCCTATTACAATAGTTACTTTCACCATCCTGCCATACTAGAGTGACGCTTCTCATTAATTCATTAACTAAAATATAATTTCTTTATTACTATTAAAATATAATGCGCAGTTTGCACTATTTAATTGGAAGTAGAATTTTATATATATATTATACTCGTATGTATGTAATTGAATTATTGAATGAGATAATTTCACAGAAATCATACAAAGCGTATTCGTGTCTGTAACGTATGGTTGAATGAACTTATGACGAAATAAAAAAAAATGTTAATAATCGCGCCTATAAAGAAATATCAAGTTCATTTATTCATCAAGGTAAATTTTATACTGGACGTTGGTGTTTATTTAATTTGTGTGTGTAAATGCAAAATTCTCCATTTACGTCATAACTTTATTGTTGCGAAATTTTGGTTTTTTCGTATAAAATTTTCTAAGAAAGATGAAGGTAATGGATTTTAAATCTGATTATCAACTTTATAAGTATTGAGTAATGAACGACTCTCAATTTAACCAAATGCGTGGGGAACCAAATAACTTACCAAAACGAACCAAAATTGTAACAAAGTATTGGAGATTTTGTATTAAATTTGTAGAATATCTTTAATGAAAAATTAGCAACATTATTTTCCCAAACTTCGAGATTTCTTTATTCTTGTTCAATATCGTGATATGTTACAACCTCACATATGTTACACATCATTCATTACCATCAATGGAATTACCCCATTTAACGAACAGAAAGTATAAATGTTTTTAAATATACTCTAAAAAATAGAAAAAGTAAGTCGTAAAATTACTATTTTTACGTTAATTTCTATGTAAATTTGCGAAGCAGAAGCAAAATTCCACCAAAAAGATGCAGGCAAAATATTTTATATAGAAATGTGTAAAATTATATTAAAATACATTTTTTTACACCTGAATATATTTTTGATTTTCTTCAGCAGACTAAAATATAAGTTTAGGGTCCCAGATACAGCTTTACAATTCTTACATGAAGAAATGTATACTATCCTCGATATAGGCAGAGTTTAAATAAAGATTTAATAAAAGAACCTTTAGCGGACATTGGGCAATTTAGTTCTACATATAAACGGGAGGAGTATATGAAAAATAATCTGCCTATGTTATGCCACGGAAATATATATTAGGAACTGATAATTATCACAATGTATGTTATTATCATTATGTGCCTATATTCGAAACGATTAAATCTTTAATGTCTGATTCTGTATTTCTCAATTTATTTCAAGAAAAGAAAAAAACAAAACAAAATGTTTTTATGGATTACAATGATGGTACAATATATAAAACAAATGATTTTTTCAACCAGAATAACATTGAGATTATACTTTTCCAAGATGCATTAGGAAATTGTAACCCTTTAGGATCGTCTAAAAAAAATATAAACTTATTGGTGTTTATTTGTTAATAGGCAACCTAAACATTAAGTACCGAACACAAATTCATAATTACCAATTAGTTCTTTGATGCAAAGAAACACATATTAAAAAACTTGGGTTTAGCAAAATTTTAGAATCTTTGTTAGATGATCTTATTATTTTAGAAAAAGAAGGCATCACAATTTATGATTCCTTTTCGAATATGTCAAAACAATTTTATGGATTTTTGTATGCAATTTGTGGTGATAATTTGGGAAGCCATCAAGTAGGTGGATTTGTAGAAAATTTCAGCATGAAATCAGATGAAACCCGAACTGTGCAAAGTCATATGTATGATGCTGAAAGTTTAGTAGGGAATGAATCTAAAAATGGAGTTAAATCAGACTCCGCTTTTAACAAGCTGCAGCATTTTCACATATGCAATCCAGGACTACCTCATTCCTTGTATACCACATGATCTATTTGAAGGAATTATTCCTTACGATTTAATGTGTATTTACAAAATTTTTTAAAATTTAACATTATTTCTTTTGATGCTATTAATCTTAAGCTCTCTTCTCTTAGGCAAGAATTTCAACTTTCATTATCTTTCACAAAAATTCAAACAAATATGACGAAAATTCCGGGAAAAGCTGATGAAATTTATCATATTTTAATTTTGATGCCAATGGTTATGTTAAACAATATAAGTGACTATAATAATAACAGTGTTAAAGGCCATTACTGGCCCCTTACTGAATCAACAATCTGGCTCCAACGGTTTCGATCCTGAGCTTGGTCTTCATACTGTCTTAGACAATCTGAAGAGGCCAAGTCGTTCTCTACATCGTGGAGCCATCGTCGCATAAGTGACTATACTGATGTTGTATGGAGATTCTTGTCAACAATGATAGAAATGTGTCGTTTAATATGTGCACCTGAAATATCATCTAGTCAAATTGCTTTACTAGCTTATTTCATTGATCTTTATTATGAATATAGAAAAGATAGCTTTCCTCTCTTAAAGTTACGACCCAAGCATCATTATATCTTTCATTACCCAGAGTTAATAAAAAAATTTGGACCGCTAAAAATTTATGGACAATGGGGTTCGAGCAAAAAAATAAATATTTTAAAACAGTAGCAAGAACAGCTAGAAATTTTAAAAATATTAGTTATACGCTAGCTAAAAATCACCAAATAATGCAAGCCGGTTTGTCCAAAGATCGATTTCAACTTAATATTATCAGTCATAATGTAGAGGAATTATTACCATCGATGTTTAACATAAATTTGCCTATAGAATTTTGCTTTGTAACAAAAAGAATAGTTTATTTGAATTTAATATACAAAGAAAATAGTTTTATTTTAATAAATTGTGACGAACTAGGAATTATTGAAATATTGAATATTAAAGCAATATTTTTGAATCAATCGTATGAAAAAGCTATTTTTTATGGAAAACTTATTAAGATGTGGTATAATGAATGTAGTGTCTTGTATGAAAGTTATATTGAGGATGTCTCCTATTCAATGTGTTCGATTGACAAACTTTTGCTAAAAAAAACATTAAATTTATTAAAACTAAAACAAAAATATTATTGTTCGTCGTCAAGTTTATTTATTGACGAACGATTTCTAGAATAGTTTTTATTTATATTATTTATGCAGCAGCTCTATTCTGAATTGATCGGTTTTAAAAATAAAAACGTATAAGGTCATATGTATTATAAGAAATCAACGTGAAGTAATTAAAATTAAATATAATATTAAGCAAAATTTTAAAATTGTAAATATGTGTCAATAACCATTTGTAAAAGAACTTGAACTTGAACATCAATCCATCGAAAAATGGATAAAGCATATCCAGTAAAACTTTGGAACTATACAGTAGATCACAAAAAAAAACATTTTTTACTTTACCTTCAATTGAATGCTTGGTACAAAAAGGTAAATTAAAATTCCAAAGTACATATAGATTAATCACAATTTTACATTCAACAAGTTTAATTAATCATTTATTTTATTCTCTTAATTAAAGCTAATACGTTTGGTTTAAATGGGACAAAAATTGTACTAGAATCAGACGGAACTGAAATTTGCGATGACAACATTCTTCTCTACTACATTGAAGAAAATAGTATTTTTATAATACTTGAGGATGAACAACAATGGACATCGCAATTACCTTTAAATTATCCGTCGACTAGCACCGTCAATACCAATGAAATTTTCTCGTTAAGTCCTATGGAGGCTTCGAATTTACAAGAAATGCAGGAATTCATACGTATTCCAAATAACAGTATAAAAATGAAGTAACAGAAAATAATGATGTTAATAATGTTGTTATTGGTACTGTTATAAACGTCTCACTATATGATACACTAAGCATGTCAAGTTCAGCTCTAACATCAACTTCTTCGCAAAATTCACAATGCGCCTTGTTATTTTCGAATTTCATTATTCCGTGGCAAAAAATCCCGTCCGATATAATGTCTACGCTGGATCGAAAAATATGCCTTGGAAAAAGACTGAATTGTTTGGTGAACATTCTGGTTGACGAACTGCGCAGCATTTCTTTTTTTATTCCGATGTCAATCATACGAACCGTAGCTCAAAAAGTGGCCGCTAGATATCCGGATTCTCTTATTCAAAGAGACAAAGATAATATTATAATTTCCAGTATTCCGATGGCGTTAATAACCATTATGAAAAACCGGAACGGGTTTCTTAATCGTTCGCCTAAAAGAGTAATGACAGATCTGAATGCAGATGTACCTATAAAACAAAGAAAAACTGCCAACGTATTAAAAGAAACTTGCGTTAATTGGCAACCGCATAATATGCCTTGCGGAGAAACGATCGAGGGCATCGAATCAAAACAAAAAAGTTTACAATGTTTATACAAAAAAGAATATAAACCACTTGATGACCGAGCAACTATAACAAAGTTTATGAAGGATTGCTTTCCTGTGCAAAGGAAATATTTAAACGACCGCAAAAATATTCCAAGTGTTCAAGAGATTAAAAAAGAATGGCCGTTCCTGTTCGAAAAATTTACAATCTTCCAGCATTTTGAGGATAACATTTCTAGTTTCGAACATAAGTTTAATCAACAAAAAAATTTAATTTTGCGCTTTTTGAATACAACAAATAACAAGAATATTCGGGAATTTAGAAAAGTTTCACCTGTTTGTGTTTCTATTTTATTATATGCTTTATCCAAAACCTATTTCGCAGACGATGGAATTTTTGGTACGTTACTACCTACAACACTACGCTTGTAATGTCAGAGGAACCAAAAAGCACATTAATAATTTTTTAAAAATTAATAATTTAATATTAAAATTACAAAGCTTAGAGAATTAGTATTAGTATTTAAGATTACTAATTAAATTAAACCCTACTTATATAGAAACATTATTAACTAGATTAATAATTATTTAAATAACACATCTTATATTTATACATATAACGAAATTTTGAATTTTCATTTTAAATAAATGTATGTATGTATGGCATACTGACCTATCATGAAGTAAATTTTGTACTTTCTTTCTTGTATTACATTTCTTATGATTATAATGGGTTCTCGTCAATGTAAGTTACTTAAGTAATCCAACATTTCCAATGTTTGGAACTTGTTTTAGAAATAAACATAACCAAGACATATAGTAGTAATGCATTATGGAACTATATACATGTCTGCTCTAAGTATTATATGTATTGCTAAAAAAATACATGATTTATATATTTAAAGATTATAAAATCATAAATAAACTGATTTATAGCTATACATATTATGGGCTTCATATATGGCAAAACTAATACACGTTTTTATGTAAATTGTGGGCAGCTGAAATTTTTATCGCAATATATGGCGTAAATCCGCAACATTCTTTGTTAAAATTTACCCGATTTTTGGTAAGTTTACAACTCTATTTTATAAATATAATCTTAAAATTACACACTAAGTTTAGTAAAATTACACAACAAATATAATTTTCTGAAATTTATGAGGTATATTAGCTTATATATTTGTTTAAATATACCAGCTTGTTTGTAATTTTGCAGGAACATTTTACGATTTTAATCGAAATTTTGCATAAAATTGTATACGACTTTGGGTAAAATCTACACTGTTTTTTGAGAAATTTTTCGAATTTTAGAGCAATTGTAGTTTACAACAATGTATGTAAATATCTATATTTACAGCAGTAATGTAAATTTACCTTCTTTATAAATGGCATCCTATTGCCATTTATAATAAATGTAAAAATACACTGCATTTTTCTTAGAGTGTATTAATATGCAGTTTTTCAATGTAAATCTAAAGTCTTAAACTTTATCCAACCTTATGCAAAAATATGTAAAAGTTTGAATCTAATTTTTAAATGTAAATAATTATGTCATTAAACAAAATGGTTAGTTTTAACTACTGTAAAAAGTATTTTTGTATCACCGAAGAAAACAAACATTTATTAAAAGAGTATCCATATATGGTAAATTCAATTTTTATTTCTCGGTCGGTTTACAAATAAGTAGTCGAGTTCGATTAAATCAGTTTTTCCGCAGCCTGCATAATTTCACACGATTGCTAAGTACAAATACATATAAATTATATGAGTACATATATACTTGTAATCGATTAATGTTTAAACGATAGCTTGAACAACTTATCTATAATTATATGTTCATTTATCGAGGAAAACTGTTTGAAATCTAACATAGATCTTAATTTATTTACATGATTTAAATTTTATTTTAAACCAACCATTTAGAAGTATTCACTATTTATTCCATAAAATTAAGAATCTATAAAATTGTATACAAAGTTATATCTACTACTTGAATTAAGAAAATTCGATTTTAAACGCTTTAAAAGCGTAAAAATACAGTGTAGGCTTTCTTCTGACATTTACATAAATTATTGACATACATTTACCTGGTTTTCTAAGTCCTTAGGTTGCTTTGTGTCTTTTACCGGAAAAACGACGATCTTAAAGGATTTTTAAGTTTAATAAAATTAGTGGAGGACTTTCTAGAGATCACTTGAGCAAGAGCAGCACACATCGTACTTGAAAATCAATTGCGGAGGCGTCCTTTACTATCACATCACTAATATTGAAATTTAAAATGTTGTTGCTTTATCCATCATCTATGCACCTCAGACGACCCATTCGTCAAGATAAGATAAAGTGTTAAATTGTGAGGTTTGCGCTCGAAGGTTCTTATCATTTTTCAAATTTTTTAAGTTGAGTTTTTCCGCTTTTTTTCAATATGTGTTCTATAACAAACATTAGTGCAAATTCGACATAATTTCGAAATCGAGTTATCTGGCCACGAGAACCCTGATATTACGTCGGGTACAGAGAATTTCCCCCAGGAACTCGGATAACGACGGACCCATAGCGGAACCGAGCAACCATGGCACTGGATTTAGACGTCTGGGAAAACGTATGTCCCCAAAGTCTACTGACCGAGCTTGCACTACGCACGGTTACAGAGCAGAATAATGGTTCTTCAGGTACGCCATAGCTTGTTCGTACCATAACTGGTACCACGTCGGCAATGTTTGCAAGAAATCTCGTTCGTACGCAAACATAGCCACTGAAACCTCAATTAAAAAATTTTACGTTCAGGAAAACAACCCGGAAATCAGTCTTATCTAGGAGTTAGGAGAATTTAGGAGTTTTCTGGCTTGACCTAAGTCGTCGAGCATTTCACTTGGCGAAATCATCAGGGTTTGTATCACAGATGTTTGGGTGCTATTTCTCGGATGGTGTCTTCATTTGCGGGTGCAACAGCGATAAGAACTACAATGGTTACAAGTGATTTTGTGAGGAAGTACCCCAAGTGATATTCGGAGTGGTTGTCAGTTATCAGTTGGCGACTCCCTAAAACAGCTTTTTTGTTGGCGTAGACTCCCGACCAGATAATCCTCGAGCCATCAAACTGATGAATCTGCTTATTGCGATTGAGGTCGTCCGCTGCAAATGTGAGGCGAACCATTCATTGAACCGTATTGTAATTATCTTTAGATTTCTATCGATAAGACTCCATCGTACAATTTTATTGGTAACAACATTAATGCTTCTCTCATTCGAGAGTGTAAGGATAGATCTGTTTGGCAATTTTGATTGCTTTCGAGAAGTTGGTGAGCCGCTCCTGCCTGTTCATTTCCCTGGTTGTGCCATTATCAACTCGGATAGTGTCACTATCGAATTTACTAAGATTTATTCTGCGGCTCCTGATTGGGACTTGGCTCAAAAGGCTCTGCACTAGACTCTGTCCTCGTTTGCATCTTATAAGGCTGGTGGTCCTGACAGGATTTTCCCCTGTTTTATTATAGTATGGTTTTTCTTTCATGCTTTACCATTTGATAGACATTTTTCAAACGTGCATTGCTTTAGCATTGTTCCAAAATTCTGGAGGAGTGAAGTTCTTAGCTTTTCTTTAAGCTTCAGAAAGCTTTGCCGTCAGATTCATTACAACATGCTTTCAGAGTTGTTAAGTACAATTGTCCTGCATGAACTTGTCACTTCACTAGGGTGAAAAAATAGCCCTTATAAGGAGTTTCTTGTAGGTGCTTACCTGAATATAACGGGAGGTTTTGATATCGCGTTTGCTACGATTACTAATGCCTGTACCAATTTTCCAATGATAATGATCTTGTTTTAACAGTGTCAGGCAAACAACAGAATGCTTTATTCGACTTAACGTAACATGGCTTAATTATTATGGAGGAATGGTGCGTGGGCAAGTGATTGCACGTCAACTCATCTAAGACTAAATTAATTGTCTTTATTAGGGGTTGGAGTAGTTTGAACCTATCCGTTACTTCTCTTTTTGGGAGATTGATTGCCAGATCTGACCAGCACTATCGTGGTATCTTAAATAGCAGACTCTCCTGAATCATTTTGATTAAAAACTCCATAAAGCAACTTCCATATTTTTGAGAATGTAGAAGAACTTTTGGAAAATATTGGTGTCTAGCCCCAGGTTGTTGTTCTTAATTGGTTAATATAAAGGTCTTCAAAATATACGTGTAGGACATTTACTGAAGCTATTATCTACGACCACACTTCTTGCTATGGAGTTCATTCTTTCCTTGGCTCATTTACGAATCTTTAGACTCTGTTCAGCGTGACGCCTCTATCCTCTATTCTGTGACGTTTCGCTTGAGGTAAAATGTATACACCTGTTATTCTCGGTGATTTATCCATTTGGGATTGGAGGTCTCCGGAGGATTTTCGCAGAAAATTAGACGAGTCCATAGTCTTTTGTTCAGATAGTTCTCGCTCTAATCTCCGTGCTTTAGAATATACTATTCTTGATCTGTTAAGAGATGTTTTTGCTGTCTTGGTTCACTATGCACTGTTTTTCAAGCGGAAATAATAGCGATGACACACATTGTTATAGACCCATTGTATTTCGCTGTAAAAAACAAAAATATTTTTCTGTATGTACAGATAGCAAAGCTATCTGCAGATAGCAAAGCTTACGGGATATGATAGATTTATCTGAGGATGTTATATGTGAGGACTATATCTTGAGCAAAAAGATGACTGCCTGCAATTTGTGTGCAAATAATGTGGTCTAAACATGTACAGTTTGCTAAGGCTGCCCTGCGCTTCTTCGAAATAGGATAGAATTCTTGGTTTGCACCATAAGCCTTTGCGGCATTGAATGCGGAACCCTTGTTTCCTTTAACCAATTTCAATAATAATAATAACAAACCGCTTAAATAAACAACTCAAATAAAATATATGAGACATCACATACAGAGAGGGATGGGCGATTACGCGTCATCTATTATTATCTACATTGACTTGTCGACAACCCGTAGATAACGTTAACAACGTAGACAACGTCGATAATGTAGATAAATCCTAGAGTGGTTTTGTCAATTAGTTCCAAACTAGAGGGTGACCAAATTTCTTTAGGAACAATGCGTTATTGGTGATAGTATTATATAATGTCCGTCAATGCATTTAAATCTCATTTCAAAAATAGCGGAATTTAAAACTGTTGTGAATTGATTATCGATATTAAACTGTACAACATTTCTCCTCATTTTTATTAACAAATAAATCAATCTTATACTGGTTTTTCTTCCTCTTCCACCATAACTAATATTATATTGTTAACCGAGGTTAGTTAGAGAGAGCAAGAATAATCAATAATTAGATTAGACTTGTGCTTGTACCTAAAAACAACATTAAATTAAATTTACAAATCTTTAATAATAATTAATTGTAATAAAATTTATAAATATATAAATTTGTGAACTAATAAGTTATATATTAATATTATAAATGTGTGTTGTTTATTGAACTCAAAGTTTACCGAAGATACGGATTGTACCGGCTTAAATTCCACAGTGATAATAGCGGTTCATACAACAAAACTAATCGTGCTCAAATACCATAAATCTACTCCAGCGTCATGTTTATCTATTACAAAATTATTAAATTGACCCAAAACAACGATATATAGCGTTATATAGAGTGAATAATAATAAACAGTTTTAAATGTCATTACTGGCCCCTTACTGAGTCAACCATCTGGCTCCAACGGTTTCGATCCTGAGCATGGTTTTCATATTATCTAAGACAATCTGAAGAGGCCAAGCCGTTCTCTACATCGTGGAGCTATAGAGTGAAACCCTCTTTATAACGGTGGAACGGTATAATAACGGTGGAACAGCAGAAAAATAGGAAAAAATGGCTTACAAAAAATCAGACAAAAAGGTTATAACTTTCATTAAAAGTAATCCGGGGAACTTTAACTATGACCGTGTCATAAAATATAACACACCCCACCCCATGTAAAACGAATTCGAGTTCACGAAGGCTTTAAGTGCTACCGAGTTATTAAAAAGCCAAATTGTTGAGATAACCAACACTTGTTCGATAAAATATGTGCCAGACTGATGACAACATTTAGTGGATGTGTTTTGATGGATGACGAAACGTACATGAAATTGATTTTGAAACACTTCAAGTTAGATACATTTGCAAAAAATTTGGCCAGCAATCTGCAGTTGTGGATCCAGGTTTTTGTCACATTTTTCATAAAAACGTATTTTGTCCTTAATTCTTCAACACAATTTAGCACTAAAGCTCGTTCACACGACTCTAATACTAACAGACGCAATAAATTTGCACGAGATTAATCAAATCAATGTTATCTCAAAGAGTCCACAGGTATCGAAACATTTTGGGGTATAAAAGAAAGAGTGTTGAAGATCAAGCGTCACACAGGCAGTTATGCCAGAAAATAGGGAGCATCAAACAACATGTGCGTGATTTTATTCTTAATAACGAAATCTATAGAGGTGATTTATGCAAAAATTAAAAAAACTCAAAAAATTCAATTTAATCGTATATGGAAACTTTTATCATTCGAAAGAACATTTCTTGCCATTTATTTATTAAAGATTACTTCTTTCAAATGATGGCCGCAACTGCGATGGTCCTTTCTCAAAGTCCAATTTTTGATAACGCGTTCGAGAATATCGAATAGTATTTGGCGAATACGACTAATGTTGGCTTCCAATGACTCCAATTTAGCTGGTTTATTCACATATAGACTTTAGACTTTGCGTAGCCCCAAAGAAAAGAGTCTAGCTGTATCACACGATCTAAAAGCCAATTCAACGATCCGAACCGTGAAAATAATTGCTCGCCAACATGATTTTTCAATAAGTACATTGCTTTGCGCGCTATATATGGCAAATAGCGCCGACTTCTTGGAACCAATGGTGGTCGAGGTCGGGCATCAATTTCAGGCAGCAAACATTCCGTTATCGTGGTGCAATAACGAGCACTATTCACAGGTACGTCCCAGCCATCTTCTTTTTTGAAGAATTATGGACGAATGATTTCACAGGAGCATAAACCAAACCAAACCGTCTATTTGGTCCCGTATCATCCAACACTGTAAACTGGGATTCAAACTTTTCGATAGGATTCCAAATAGTGGTCTCGACAGGCCGATTATGTCAACCGCAACTTGGTCTAAGCGAACGAAACACATTCCTCACAGAACGCTGATTTTTGTAATAAAGCTGAACAATTTGTAGACGCTATGCCGAGCTCAGTCTTTCCATAATGAAATGGCAAACAATACTGAATAAATAAAAACACAGTTTTAAACTAGTCATGCGTCATTTGTCAAAAAGAAACAAATGAAAAAATCACCTCTGGATGAACGCTTTTACAAAATACGCTCGCGAACTGGCGCATTCGATTTCAAATCACTAAAATATCGTAGGTTGTTGACATTATTAACACTTTCAAGTATTCTACGTTATATTTTACATGTCGACAACCGCGTAGATTACATGACAGAATCTACCCCGCCCATCCCTGCATACAGACACTTGGATACTTGGCTAAAAATAATTTTAACGAAATTCGTTTTAACTTGCCCCCAGCCACATTTTTAAAACTACACGACTGGAGTTTCTATAATCTTTAATATTTTGAGCTATGATGAAGTTGGAGCTTTGTACATATGTATTCAAGGAAATAAAATGTGTTTCTACAATTTTTATCTTTCTTGAATTTTTTTATATTTTATTACATCGTTAAAGGGTTAAAATTTGCATTGACTGTTTTGACTCTCGTACACATTTATGCACAATATAATGTAATGACAACAAAATCGGTCAATTTATTCTATGAAAACTACAAAATAAAACGAAAACAAAGCCAAAAAATTAAATATTCATAACTAAACCGAAGTCATGACGACATTACTAAAATATTCTTAGACATTTTTAGTTGTATTGTATGCTATGTTAGTCGTGTTATATCTTTTGCTTCTTACACATGAAATCATTCTTTCTGTTATAATGTACGAGTGTATATTATGTATAGAAAAAGAGTAATCTCGCATATTATCTTAACAAATACTAAAAAATAATTTTAAACAAATTAAATATTCTTTGGTATACGACGAGTATGTACATATATACACAAAGGAAGGCAAGCAGTGTTTTGGTTTTCAGTTGTATTGAATCTATAGAAAAGTCAACAAGTTTTTATTTAATGTTTAGTTATTTTTTTAGTAGTTTTGTTTAACTGAAGAAGTAATTTTTTGGTTTTGTTGAAGTTTTAATGAATTGAAATTTTTAATTAATAATAATTATCCGAATTTAATGTGAATTAAAAAAAGTGTGTAGTTATTATGACGTAATAAAATAAAAAGAACTGAATTGACTTTTGTTGTTTGGAATCTTTAATTTCTAGTGAATTGAAAAGTATATTATAAAAACCCGTTTTGCTTTATTAAGATAATATATTCGTAGAAAGTACAAATTGTGACGTGGTGGTTTAATATCAATTTTAGATTGCGAGGGAAAGAAATTGCGGTAATTTTTTTTGGATTAATTCTAAACAAAATGTGATGTGATTCATATTTTATTTTTCCAATGCATTTGTTGCAGCGGCTAATGTAATTTCCATAAGTGAATCAAATTTATGTGCAATTATTTTCTAGAATAACTCAGATAACGATTTATCAATTTTAACACATTATAATCGATTATTATTTCACATATGTACATAATAGCTAGCATAGTTTTTTTTACAGAACAAATATAAACGATGAAACTCTATTGTGCTTTAAGTATTTTAATTGTATTAATTAAAAGTTATAATATAATATGCAATTGAATTATAATTTATTTGTGCAGAAACACAAAGAGGTGTTTAATCCATTTAAACTATTATTATTTTGAGGTTAAATGATTTTATTGTAGTATTAATCGTGACTTTAAAATAAAATATACATCTTATGTAATATGTTTGGTACACTACCATATCCGATG
The DNA here is from genome assembly GCA_951394425.1 of Tipula unca. Taxonomy (NCBI): domain Eukaryota; kingdom Metazoa; phylum Arthropoda; class Insecta; order Diptera; family Tipulidae; genus Tipula; species Tipula unca. The sequence goes on along the minus strand of OX596381.1, from coordinate 96,612,751 downwards.
AAACGCATACATCTCTATTTAGGAAATGTTCTTAAATGTATTTATTGCGATTTGTGAATATTTATTTAATGTATTTCTATATCAAATGTTAAGCCTTTGAGTATGCCCTGTACTGCACCGTACATGTGAAATATCAGAAAATGTGTGAACTAAATATTTAAAAAATTAATATTTTTAGTTTAATAACAAAATTAATTGGCTGGAAGTGTAGTAAAGATCATTGTTTTAGTTAAGACTAAATAAGGTAAGACCGTCAGTTTTGGTGGTCTTATGGATCATAATTTGGCTTTTCGAATTAAATTAAATTACATTCCACCTATTACTAGGTGTTGTAGCTGGCCTATATGTAGCTGGCGTAGCCGAATCTCGGGGTACCGAATTAAAAATAACTGAATTAAAAAGAAAGTTTTTTTATATTAAATTTGTTTTTGTAAACATTTTTTTAATTCAGAATGAAAAATAGATCAAAATAAGTCCCAGGTTTGCATACAAAAACACTACTTTTAATTTTACCTTAATAAATCATCTTTTCTTAATTTACTCGTATGTAGCCGCGAATATCGCTTGGTTTGATTTTCGATCCATGAATGAAATATAATATTTAAATGTAGTATACAAGTATCATGTAACTATGTATGTATACATATCTTATTTATAATTCTATTTACCTACATAAATAATAACAATGAACAGGACATAAAGGCCATTACTGACCCCTCACTGAGTCAACAATCCGGATCCAATGGTTTCGATCCTGCGCTTGGGCTTCATACTGTCCTAGGCAACCTGAAGAAGCAAAGTCGTTCTCTACACCGTGGATCCATCGTCGCCTGCATCGACCTTTGCGCCACAACATAACAACGGGTATGATCAACGTTTTGTCAAGCATCAGCTTCATGGCTAGGTTAGGTTAGGTTAGGTAAGAGTGGCCGTCCTCCTTCACTCGCTAAACCATCCTGAGCTTACCAAAAGGCGTTTAAAGTCCCAGATCTCGATTTTACTAAGATTCGTGAGGTGATTCAAAGGGGAAAGTCCCATAAATGTTGCTCTGCTGTACGCTATAACAGGTGCAGAGCAGATGGAGTACATTTTCCTCCTCCACATCACCACAGCTGCGGCAGAAATCGTAGGCTGGGACACTCAGTCTGCTCGCATGTATCCCAATGTGACAATGTCCCGTTATAGCTCCCACGACCTTGCCAATATGGTGCCGTCGAAGCGATATCGTAGCGAGTTGAACCGGTCAAGTCGAGGCCAGATCCTCCTGGTTATTGCACACGAACTGGCGTTAGACCATCTGACGTTCGTTTCTTTTATGGCTTCTTCCTGAAGCAGCAGTTTACATGAAGCGGGCCAACTCATCTGACATTACATTCCCTCCGATATTGAAATGCCGTGGCACCCACGTCAAGCGGCTGTTGAACTGATCAGCCATCTCATTTAAAGATGCCAGACAGTTCAGGGCTACCTTCGACGTCAGTGAGTATGATTGTACCGTTTTAATAGCAGCCAGGCTGTCCGTAAAAATGCGAATATCCCTCGTAGATATTACATTATACTTCAACAAGACTTCAAGTCGGGAAGACGAAAAGAGAGGTTAACCCCTAGTGCCTCACAGAATACCCCGCAGCCAACCCCACTATCCCTTTTTGAGCCATCCGTGAAGAAGCTTAGCGCCTCATTGTCCATAACCGTTTCGTTCACCCAGTCGTCTCTGGTGGGAAACTTAGTTTGGAATTTCATCTCAACAGATGGCAAAGGAATAGCATAGTCGGTAGCTTCCGGAATACCCCTGTTGCATAGGATAGATGATTGCCCTGAATTGTTACAGGTCCACATAGATATGGATTTGTGGCGAATGGCTGTGCAAGATGCAAGCTGCTCGGCCGCAATATCCAAGAGAGTAACATGAAAGAGAATCTCCAGAGCTTGAGTAGGTGTGCTCCTGAGAACCCCACTTATACACAAGCAGGCTGTTCTTTGGACTTTCATCAATAGTTTACGGTTGGCCATAATTTTTAACGCTGGCCACCAGACGACCATACAGCAGTATAGGTTTGACCACTGAGACGTATAGTCAGTGTACTATATGGGGCTCCATACCCCATCTCTTTCCAATGTCATTTTTGCAGAAGTAGTTTTATTTAGTCTCTCTACCATGTTTGGATTCCAGCTTAGCTTGTTGTCCAAAAGTAGTCCGATGTGTTTTGCTTTATCCGTAAAGATTAAGCCAGTACCATTTAATGTTGGCACGTCACACTGAGGAGGTTTGTGCTTCCTGGTAAAGAGGACCAGCTCTGTTTTCAGTGGGTTTGCGTTCAGTCCGCAGCCGCGTGCTCACTCAGAGAGGTTCATGGCACTTGACAGGTGCTTAGATTTTAGCAGTGGTCTTAGAGGATACATAGCTTTAATATCCTCACCTACACTGTTATCGTGAGTGAAAAGATCCCAAATATTTGAACCTCTTCACTACCTCAAACGTGTAGTGGCCAGTACTAAAACCTTGTGTGCCATTGTCTGTATATCCAAAGATCATGTATTTTGTTTTGGACTCATTGATCTGGAGTTCAAGTTCAGCAGAAGCTGGAAATTACAAGCGGTTCAAGTATTTCCTTCACTCCGTTGCTATTCAGTCCAATTACGCATATGCCATCTGCATATGTACGCACCTGATTGAACTGGCGATATAAAATGTTGCGCTGAGGTGTTTCAGTTTTACTAAAAATGTACTCTAACATGAGATTAAAGAGTATCGGAAACAGAGCATTCCCATATCCCCACACCCCAACTGCAAAAATTGTCGATGGCCTGTTCTCAATTTCAACACAGTATTGAGACTTTGGCACAATCATTCTACACAATCGTACCAATTTTGTTGGCATTCCTAGATATCCAGAGCGGATCACAAACTCCCTCTATATGGGGATGGAAGTCTCGTAATATCAGTGATTGTTCGATTTCGACGAAACCCTCTTTGATAGTCACCAACCAGGCCCTCCGCTAGAGGGGTGATCTTAACCAATATAATGTAGGACAGTAATTTGTATGCTGTGCAAAGAAGAGCTATACCGCGATAATTCTCACACATCCAGTGGTCTTATTTCTTGAATATAAGGAAAACTTTCTATTCGTTACGCATTACTTTGGTTCGCCATACTAATGGAAAAAAATTCGAAAAGAATGGTCCACAAAGTATCCCCTCTGAAAATCAAGAGCTCCGAATTAATGCAGTCCACCCGAGGTGAGTGGTTTCGTTTTAGTCTCTGCAGGCCTTAGTGAATTTTTCATGGGATGGCTCCTCAATGCAAATCTCCGCAGACTGTTTTAGAGGTGGCTCAACAACAGTCTGTGATCCATTTAATACCGCATCAATTTATAATCAAAACCACGATTTTTATTTAATGTATCTAATGTATTTCGAATTATTTTATTTCTTGGTCCTGTGTATGTATATCTGTATGTTAATATTCTAAGTATATACATACATAGACCATCGATGTAATCTAATTTTACCAATAAACATTGGCTCTCGTCTATTTTCCAATGCTGTACATTTGCATGGCACGATAATTCACGACTGTACACCCAACCATCTTTCCACGTTATGTGGCGAGTGCATTTTTTCTGGATGATCTCCATGTTCTCAATGTATCTATCTTAAAGGAGACACCGTACATCAACCTTATATTATATAACTTGTGATCGGTCAGTGGTGATATAAGCTATGCTTATAGCCTGACCTAACCTAACCCAACATGGCTCGAATGATAGTGACACATTGGTCGATATAATAGGTTTGATTTCCGATACTAATAAGAGTATTGCAATTATTTCATATGGTTATTTATAATCAAATTCATTTTTCGATCTTACACTTATTAATAGTTAGGTTAAGAGGGTTTCCTCCATAGTAAGCCACTAGATTATCGCTGTTCGCCACGGTTCTGTAAATTTTTAGGCCATCTGCATACATTTAGACATTATAATTTATTGTATCACCTCAATAATTTTAAATAAATATAGAGAAGATGCACGAGCATGACTCCACATGATAACCTTGTGGGTATCCAGATGATGCTTGAGTTGAAATGGAATGAAATAGTTAGAGTAAGCAAATTTATGTAATCGTTCTTGCGGGCCGAATTTATGCGTGATTACCTTTAATTTTGCATTTTTTATTAAAAATCGTAACTAACCTTTTCTGCAACACAAGCAACTAAAGTAATTCTTGTACATCCTCCCAAAATAGTTCTCGAAATTTAGTTTGCTTTAAAAATGATATTATACAGTTATTATAACTGGCTACGATTCCATCTATCATTCCGAGAAAAACAAAGGGGTGTTAATTTCTTTCACCCAATTCATCTTTTAAGTGCAGTTAATAGTTGGACAATAGATGTCAGATTGATTACGCCTATTGTATGTTTCCACAATTGAGTCACACTATGCAGCATATATAATGATATAGATTAGTCAGGCAGAAGATATCTACTATTTATAGATTTATTGATCAATATTTTTACAAATAATTGTTGGGTGTAAAAGGTTACGCGTGAATCATGTTTCTCACATGATGGTAACTGGATTCAGCGGTTTTAATTAAAATATTGTGAAATACAGGTGCTTTCAAAGACATACTATGTATTAACATTTTGGAAATAAAATGTTTGCTTCATTTTCATGCATATATTGTTTGGATAAAATGCCATAAATGACTGGAAAATTGTTATGCAAGATTTTCTAATGCATAATTTTATAATGCAAGATTAAGGGGCTAACCCATTTATTATAAATAAATAATATTTTATTCATAATTTTCTTGATTTTGTAATGAGAATCATGCTAAGAACTTAATAAAATTATTCTACATATACACGTGCAGTAAACTTATATTATGAATTTTGCGATGAACTGTGCTTATATATTTATTTTTTTGCTAACCTTGACTGACCTTTAGGGTCCCGGGTTTCCTAAATACATATTAATATTTTGCTTCAAGGTTCTTTTTAAAATGACTCATTGTGTTTTTTTCTTCTTAGTATTTCGTTTCTATTTGAAGCTTTTAGTCGATGATATTTTTTAGTTTAATTCTAAAATGTTATATTCATACGAAGTGGCATTTGATATGGTCGTGTATAGTATATGGTGAGTTTAGTCAAATTTCAAAATGCTACACGTGCCAGTGGAGTTTATGCTGCTCGCGTATTTCTCACCTGCCTTCATGTCCTCTGACCTCAAATTGACCATTTTTGAAAAATATCTATATTTGTGTTTGTGTGTACAGATAAATTTTCTATCAACGTAAATTCAAAATCTAACTAAAATTTTTGAAGGATTTTTATTTGTACATGCATATATGTAAATATATATTTATATAACATCCCTGTGTTGCAATGCGGTCGAAATTAACTCAAGGGACTTTGACTTATTCACATGACAAAGATGTTTCTATATAAAATTTCAATTCTTCTAGAATTTCACTTCACAAGAGTATTCGTGAAGTTTTGTAGAAAATTATGGATACGGACGGTATCAACATTTTTAATTACAAAATGGATGTAATATGGTAAATCGTGGATAAAAGAAAGCTATTTTCAGTTTTTCACACATGTTTTGAACAGTTCTATAAATTATTAATTATTTATTTATTAAATTAAATTCTTAGCATTAATTTTAGTTTGAATATAATTTTAAAAAGTCACAATCTAGAACATAGATAAGTCAAAATTAAGAATATTTTCAATTGTTCGAATGTGATTGTACAATGTAATCTTGTTGTGGAGATCCTTCAAAAGAAACGTTATCAAAATAAAAAAATATAAAAATACACAACCATATAGGGTTAAAGGCACCCACATCAATAAATTGCTTCGTGTATTTTTAGCCCTGTAGTTAAAAGAAATTATTTTTGAATCGACGAAACTTCTTAAACGTGGTTCAGCAGCGAAATTTTGACAAATAAAAATTTAAAATTTTTATAAAGGTTCCAGGTTATATTCCAATTATATTAATTAATTATATAATCCAATTATAATAAATTAATTAATTGTTTAACAACCAAATGTGCAAGAAATTTATATTGTTTGTTAGGCTGTGAACCACCCTTTTTTCTGTACTTCTCGCTTCCATTCTTGAAAAAAAATCACAAAACTGTAAAACACAAAATATTGTTGCAAAATATTTTCGTTTCAAATCCTTTTGACAAATGGTTTTCACAAAATAATTTGTATCTGCGCTAGTTGAGCAGAAAAGTGTGACAATTTTTATTCATAACTTTTGCGCGAAATTTTTAACTTTTTAATTTTTTATGTTGTTATCCGTTGGTATAAAATTAAAGTTCTAAGATTTTTACCCTTTCTTGAGATCATGTATGACGATCCTTTTAAAAAAAGATTTTTGTTAACAAAATAATTTTGTAGGTATTGTCAATTGAAATAAAAAAATGTATAAATCTTCAGGTTCCCAGCTTTAGTATAAGATTCAAATATTCTTTACTCTTTATAAAAAGAGTTTTCCAATAAGAGGTTTCATTTTGAACAGCGTGCTATTTGGGCAGCTGTCAATTTTGAAGATATACGCTTCAACAACGCATTGAAATTGTTAAAATTCACTACTAAAATGGTGAAAACTTTGCAGTCACAGTTCGCAAAACTAAAGAATTTTTTGGTCGTCGTGAAACAACTTCTCGGACGGTAATAGTGAAAAATTTGAGCTATTGGGAAAAGTTAGTGATGTGAAGAATCGAAATCGTGTGCGTCACTCAAGAAGAACTGAGAATATTGCTGCTGCAGGCTGTAGTGTTGAGAAAACCCAGATACTAGACAAATATATTTTATAATAGTTCGGCTGTATTTAAAATACAACAATAATTTGGTGTTGTTTTAAATAAAAACGAAAAATCGTTTGAAATTATACCGAGAATTCATAATTATTTTCTATTTGGAACGGACTTAATACCATTCTTGATCTTACCGTGTTTGTTATATTATCATGGTTTTAAGAATCTACTACATGTGAAAATATACACGCATTGATAATTTCTATACCATTTAAAACTTGTGCGCCAAGACATTTTAATAAACGTAGACCGGAGTAAAGTTTCTAACAAAAACTAAAACTTAACAAATAATATGTCTGTATTAGTAACACTCAAAATATAATTCTTATTGGAAAAAATGAGTGATTTTTAATTTTGTATATTGGAAAAATAAAAATTTGTAGACATGATGATTTATAAATTTTAATCAATTATTAAATGAAAAGCAATAACAATAATTTAAAAAAAAATATAGGAGGAAGAAAACCAAATTTCAGAAAAAAAAAAATTTCCAAACGAAGGATTTGAAATGAGTTTTCCAGTATTTTTTACTTATAGTTTGAGTTATTTCTTAAAGATTTTTTTTTTCATATACACTAATTAACAAGGCAGTCTCGGAGATTTGGGCTAAATTCCGCTATACAGGTCTGATAGACCTACCGTTAGGGAAAATTTCATAGAAGAAGATTTTTCCAAACGGTGGATTCGTTAAGATATTTTCACTCATTTTTCCAAATGAGTGAAAATATCTTAAGAAATAAGCCTATTAGACCTATATAGCGGAATCTTGCCCAAATCTCCGAGAGTGTCTTATTATTTGGTTTAAATGATAACCAATTTTTAGAAATAACTCAAACTATAAGTAAATAAATGCTGGAAAACTCATCTTAAATCCCCCGTTTTGAAAAATCTTCTTCTATGAAATGTTCCCTAATTAGACCTATAGCAGAATCTTGCCCAAATTTCCAAGAGTGGCTGGTTATTTGGTTTGCTTGATTCTCATTACAAAACTTATTGGTACAAATTATTTGGTTTTCTTGCTTCTATATTTTTTTAAATTATTGTTATTGCTTTTCATTTAATAATTGATTAAAATTTATAAATCATCATGTCTACAAATTTTTATTTTTCCAATATACAAAATTAAAAATCACTCAGTAATTTTTTTATAATTGGACCCATATTCGTCTACGTGTTAATTTTTGTTAGAAACTTGGTTAGAAACAGGCTCTAAACATAGTTATATTTTTACGTTAAAACTTTATTGCTTGTTTTTAGTTATAAAATAAAAAACTTGCAATTAAATAATACAATTCAATCAGTTGATGCATTGTAGGTTGTACTTGTACATGTTCATTTTGATGTGCTATGCTGTAACTCGTATAGAGTTGGACACTGATGTATGTACAATAGTGATTATGAAACTTTGAGAAATAATAGGATATAATGGTAGACATACTGATAATGATAAATGAATATTATCCTTTCGACGAACAAACATTTTGAAGCTTTCCTTTGAATTTAGTAAACAAATGTATTGACGCGTGATACGAGTGTATTTAAAAATAATTTTAAACCCAATCGTATACATATGTATGTGCATATATTTGTTTGTCATTTAATTTTTCCGTGGCATAGCTAAGTGATATACAAATTTTTCAACGCAATTTTTATTTATAAACCATTTTATTTTTATAAGCGACATATTTTCTTCGCAACAATAAAATTTTGTTATTTTTTATGTATAACAGGAAATTTGTTTTAACGATATTTACCGTGTAATTAGTTTATGTATAGCTAAATGTAGACTGAACATATGGATACTTATAACTGAGACTATTTCTAGTTTGGCAATGCTTAGAATTAAATTTCTGGCTTCAGTTTGAATGGAATTCCAGCAAGGTGTTGTGCCTATCTCATTTTCTGAACACTTTGGACTAATTAATTTTTTGACAAGAGGGCTAGTTTTCTGCAAAATCAAATCCATTTGTTAATAAAAGAATTAAGTAAATGATAATCAAATACAAAAATTATAAGTAATTTTTAGTGACTATAGCTCTTGGATCAGTTCTGTCGCTTGAAAAATATTGACGAAATCATAAAATTAAGCGTGCGCAATGGTTTGTAGGAAATATTTAATTTAATTTATGACTTATTGGAACATTGCCATTCTCGTCGTGAAAATAAATTTTCGTTACAAATATCTTGAAATATTTATCTGAAATTTACTTTTTAATTATATAATAAATATATTCCGAGAAATTATAACATATAAATAAATATTATAGTAAATATATCATTATATACTGAGAACATATAGTGTGTATGTCCTACCGTGTTGGCTACTATACATCATATTTATGTGTAATGTATATAAGAAATGTACTTTCTTTCTTATGATAACAATAAAAATAAAATATTTTTTGTTCACGAGTATTTCTTATTCTTAACGTAAATAATGAAACAGAAAAACAGAGAACGAATAATAGTATATTCATCCAATATATGGGTATTAACCAGCACATACATGTATAAAACTTATATACTTGAAGAGAAATATATTGAGTTTTGTGTGCAGTTTTAGTTAAGTGTGCTGATGGTTAAACTCGCGATTTTTGTTTACGTGTATTTCGTTCGTTATTTATAGCATTTTGACGGTCAAGGCTAATTAATGAAATAAATCATCGGGTAGTCTATATTGTTATTTTAATAGTTTATAGTATTTTAATATATTTGTACATACGAGTAGTTCTGTAGGTAGAACAATCGTCTAGCCTTCTGTAATAATTTGATTAAAATGTTATAAAATATATGTATATAATTCGAATGTGTTAGACATAATATTGTAAGGACGTTTTTGAATAGTTTTTTTTTCTTGTTATTTTTCTCTTAACAGTGATTTTTAAAAGAAGCACTAAATACAAAACCGGATTTTTATATTTTGATAACACATAATAAAAAAGCAGAAATAATGTCGCAGCAACATCAACCTCACGTTGAAATCAATATGGGAAAAATTAATGACAGCGAAGCTGACGAAAATATAGATGAACCTGATCTCGGACCAAAAAGATCGCGTAATACAACAACACACACAAGTACACCACATCCTCGTGCATTATCACCCAGTCATATCCCAGCTCCAACAAATAGAGACGTAAGTAATGAAATTATCGGGAGTTTGTGGTTTTTGTTTTGTTGGTGTTATAAAATTATAAAATGTTTATAATTTTAATTCTATTATGTTTAAAATTTGTATTAATTTAGCGTTCACCCGGTGTCAGACGTAATCGTAATGTTGCTTCAAATAATCGTGGACCGGAAAACGACGCTCTATTAGAAACAGAAGAATTTGATCCAAAGGAACCACCAATGGCTGGTAAATAAAATTAATAAATTAAAATTTATTATTTGTATTAAATAAATTACCTGTTCAGGGCCCGAAGTAGATGATGATGGCGTTGATGATGACATTCCATTTACAACAGAAGCACGTCCTGGGGTAGACGATGGATTCTTTCCACCGCAAGAAGAGCCAAGACATCGGAATAATGGTAATAGTAATCGAAATAATAATAATAATGGGAACCGTGATCCCGACATTGGTGGGAGAGATGGTGGCGAGATTGATTTACGTCCGACAAACACAAATAATGGATTAATTCCACGGAATAATCAACCAGGACGACGACAATTCCCGCCATTCCCGATGACACCACTGGATATTGTAAGTATATATATAGTATAAGAATAATTGTTTTATCAAAGTTAAAAGTTCAGTTGGTTTTGTGTTTTGACTTAATGAATAATAATATTTTGTTGATAACATATTCATTACGAAACCTGTTCTCTGAAATTTCGTACATTTTAAGTATTCCAGTATTTTTGTTAATTTTATGCCAAACATCGATTTATTTTTAAATTAGTTGGGTTTGATAAATAAATATTTAAATGAAACTACAATCGTTTGGAAAGTAGTTGAATTTCAACTATATACATATACATATGTCTACATATACTTAAAGATATCTCGGCATTATATAACTTTTACAGTTGCGCTAACATGCTTATTTTTTATGCATAATAAAAAATTTAAATGTTTATGATTTTCGTATTTTTAATCATTTTGTATTGAAATTTTCTGTTTTTCTTTTCAATGGTCAAGGTTTCCAAGAAATATTTCTTCTTCATAAATTATTCGTTGAATCTTGACTGTATAGCGTATGGTAATAAACTGCGTTTTTTCTTGCTAATTTTTTCGATTAATTTCGGTTCTAAGCTTCATGCATTTTATAATTTTATTTAATAGTTAGATTGTTGTAGTACTTTGAGCAAAGCAGTTCATTTTTTAGTAGCAACGGTATTATTATGGCGACACCAACAGTAAACGTACGAGTATGTTTTATTATGTTTTACAATGTGTGAATTAGTTAAAGTGATAGCATCGCGCATTTTATTAGTGAATTAATTTGTAAAAAAAGCAGGATGTAGTGAAATTGTTTAAATGTGTTAATGTTTTGTTCATGTGTGTGTATATGTACGGAAAATCCCATGTAGTTAGAATCGATTATAGTGGTATAAAAATATATTAAAACCCAAATGGGGTTAAAATCGGCTTTTAAAATGAAATGTTTGAAATAAATTACTTTGATTAGTCATTCGTTTTGTTGAACTCAATACTATATAAATAAAATGTATTATAGCAGGATCAATCACGAGTTAATTACAAATGCTTCGTATATTTTAATAGTTTGTACTCGCAAGACGTCAATCTAATAAAGTTTCAAAGTGATTAATTTTGGAAGCAATTTTTGAACATCATATTAATCCTTTAATTCCTTATTTTTAATCAAGTTTTACAAATCCTAAAGAGTTAAAACATAGCTTGCTGTGTATAGCTTCATCTGGCTAAAAATGTTGACCTACTAAAATTTCAAATTTAATTTAAAACTGCCACACAAATTTTTTGAAAAACATTAAAAGTTAAAAAGTTTTGTCTGCATTTTTTACATCTTGTTGGTTTTAGCTAAACAGTTAAAACCACCGATCTGTACTCAGTAATAAACAGGTAGTTCTATGTACGTTTTATTTTTTTAGTTTTAATTCCATTATAGCAATTAACGATTGTATATAAGTGGCGAAAACGCGTCTCGCGAAAAAAATAAAAATTAAATAATCTATCATTAAATGAACATTAACAAAGCCAAAAATGGTCCAAAATACAAAAATATGTACATACGTACTTATTTATCACTTATATCGACACATGTTTACAATTATTTTTAATTATTTCTATTGAGTATTTAATTATTAACGTTTTACCAATGTCTAATTGAGACAGCACACTAAGTTCCACATTTTTTGGCTGCGTTCGATTGCTTCTATTCAGTTAAATACCAATTGAAAAACCATTTTAATTCCTATCCGTTTTTTAAACAAACATGTTATGATCATTTATTTATCATATATTTATTTATTATTGATATTATGAGAATTTTGGGAAATTATAAATTCTATCTATAAGGAATTTCAAACGAATCAACTCTCAGTTAATTCAGCTAAACCGAATGCGCTTATTATTTTTAGGCGATTGAAATGATAGTTAAAACATTAAACATCAATAACCATTTTGTCCGATAAATACTTGAAAGTTTAATTGTTCGTCGAAAAATATTAATTAATTAAGATTGCAAGGTTTTAAATGCAATACAAAATCTGTTGAAAAGTGAAATTGCAGTTTAGTGATAAAACGGACCTGTTGGAAACCGCCTTTTTGTTCTGTAACTGCTTTACTGTTCAATCTTATTTATAGATTTTTTATGTTATGTTGAAAAGCAACTTTTAAATGTGTATTCACATCAACTAGAGTGGGATCAGCCCAAAAGAGAAGAAAATTTTAAGAAAAATATTTTTGTCAAAATCATTTTTATCTAAAATATTTTAAGACTGATTCACATATATTACGAGCCTACGTGCTTTGATGTTGATAAATAAATTGAACGAATTTTGCAAATTATATAACGATGACATTGCAGAAGAATAATCATACCAAAACTTATACAATTTCAACCGTTTATAAATTCAACATTGTTGCACATAAATTTCGTTAGATTTCGAATTTTCTATAAATTTGTCATATACTGTTGCAAACTGTTCATCTATCACATTAGTTTTGGTGTTTGAAAAGAATTAAATATTATCTAAGATCGAATTTGTTTTTATTTCGAGCTACACACTATATACAAACCTGTCTTTGTTTAATTATCAAACCGTAAAAAATATCTAAGTCCAATGGATAGACGTGCACTACACCAATAAACAATAGTTTCTTATTATACAAAATTTCTCATGTATAAATGCTCTAAAATAATAATTTATGAATCATTTAATTCTTAACTTGTGCGTTTCTTAAAAAACATTCAAAAAATGTTATTGACCTCTAAAATAAAAAATGTAAAGATATTTTATTTTCAATTAATAAGCTGTTTTGGGGTTTTATCTTTTACAATTCAAATATTGTACAAACAAAAAGTATTTATAAATACACGAGAGTACATAATATCCACTTGAGACTCTGAATTACGTAAATCTTTAAATAAATTTGTTAAATTTAATATATATTTATCTTTCGTTTTTTATAATTCCAGGATGATGAGCTACCACGAAATATACCAGATGTTAATGTCTATCAACAGAAAAAGACTTTAGCTTCGGGAATGATGGACTTGGCCCTATTATCGGCAAATGCAAATCAATTACGTTATGTTATCGAAACATTTGCCCATCATCCATTTTCATATGTATCAATATTTTTCATAACAGTTAGTGTGATATTTCAGGTGAGATAAAAAATAACAAAAAATAACTTCGTTATATCGAATAATTAATACAGTGTATCAAAATTATATTAAGCTGGCATTTAGGGGCAAACAAAATAAAGATAAATAGTAAAATTATAATTCACATATGCTAGTCATTAGCTGACATTGAGGGGCATTATGTCGTGTTTAAAATTAGAACTGCATTTGTTTGTATTATTTTGTACAAATTAATTCGATTAAATTCAGTTATAATTAATTTTAAGAAATTCATCGATAGATCTTCTACATTAAATGAAATGTCCACACAAAACTTCCATTGGATTTTAAGTATGGCTCATAATCCAGCTAATCGGTCCATTCTCTGCCTATCGTACTTACCTATATACATAGATCAGATTATATGTTGATTATAAATTTGACATTAGATTATTTTATTCACGTAATTAAAAATGCCAAAATATGTTTGCATTTTATTATTTACTTAGAATAAATCATGTACCATTAGAACATATTAGGATATGACTTAGTAATTGACGTCTGCGAAATAGTAAAATCTATAATAAAATTAAATTTGACTTAGAGTTTGGCTTAATTTGTGACAAACTTAAACTTTTTCAACAGAATGATGAAGGGTTGATCTAGCGTTGAGTGACGTAATAGATGACAGAATTTTATTGTTCAATCGAGAATTCAGAATTCAATTTGAATTAATTATTTCCAAATAAGATTTATTATTGTTGCTTATTATGGTTGAACCTAAATTTGATTTCAAATTTCATCAAATTCGTTTTACTTTAGAGTTTGAATTTTTTCTGAATATTATAATTGAAATTTGAATCGAATTTTTATGAGCGAATCAATGATTTTTACCTGTGACTTTTGTTTAAAGTATAGTCCTATTCAGATCTTAAAAAAATTTTTTTTTAAATTGTTCTGCGCAGCTTTCAGTGATGTAGAAAAAAAAAATTATAAAAATGTTGATGGGTCGCATTTATCTTAGGTAACAAACCTAAATAAAATAATAAATAACCAATAAAAAGAATTATATTTCAGTTTTAATACACAAAATATTCAAAATGATTATGTATTTATGTTATTACAATCATATTTCAAGTGAAAATTAATAGGTCAAAAAAAAATTGCACGCCTTTTGAAAACAAGGTCAACATTTAATTTTGGTACGCACTAAGGAGAATAAATGACCAAATGATATTCGTATCGAACAAAACCACAACAACATAAAAAGCAAAATCGGTTTTCAATTTAATTCTTAGTTTATCGAATTAAATATAAATTTCAAAAGTGTCAGTGATTATAAGTTAAATTATAAAAACATTTTGTGATTAAAAACGTTCCTTTTCTATTTAAATACAAATACAACATAAAAATGTAAACAATAAACATGAATTATTGTACTTAATACATCACTGTGTATCCGCCATATTCTATCTGCGCGATATCTGTCAGAATTCCAGCGATAATTGAAAACTACTATACTAAATAACATTAAATCAATTTTTATCAGTTGTTGTTTTTTTTAAATATAAAAAGGCTTATTTGTAGCTTCCGATATGTATGTACATATATAATTCTTATATCATTCTCAAAAGAAATTGATTTTAGATATCAAAAAATGGAATAAATTGACTCTTCATATAAACTGCTTACTAATTTTTAAAGATAATTTTAGCAAAGTACACAAGTGATAATAAATTTATGTAATTAATCTTATAAGGGACAAAAAAAGGAACCAGGGCCCTATTGCACCAACTACTTATCACTTATTACTTATCAACTTATCATAAGTTACTTTTTTTGATAATGATAAGTGATAAGCGTTGCAGATCAGAATGTCTAAAACTTATCAATTGACAAATTATCAAATTTTTAATTTATCCTAAAAATTAAGTAAAACTTTTTTTTGTGGCTTTTAAAATAAAATCTCTTTTCTTACTGTCAATAATTTTTGAACAGTACTTAGGCGTAACCGTAACCAGCTTTATTTTTTTGTTTTTTTTATAAACATAACCAATTTATTGTATAAATTCGTTTTATAGAAACAGCTGATTAAATATATTCCTTTTCTTACATCTCTATCCTTATTCAACATGTTATTTCAGCCACTTTATATATTAAATTAATTAAAATTCATACTAGAATTTAGCAATTTTAATATAATTTTTATTCGTCGATAGATAGATAAAAGGAATAACCAATTTATTTTCATTAGTGTACCTATATTAGTAAAGTTTGCTTTAAGATGGCACATTCACTAATACCCCTACTATGGTTCTCACCTCACCAAACGACTCATCTCTCCATTCAAGTCGTGTGAGTTCAAATTTAGTATTACGATTCGCGCTTTAATTTTGGTGAGAGCTGTGCACTGTTTATATGATTTTGAGTAGTCTACATTGTTATTCCATTTTTGACAATTTTACTTTCTTGTAAATAACAAATCGCATATACTGAATAATTCAAAAGTAAGTTTCGTCTCATTATTCAGGAGCATGTGTGTAATACCTAATATATCGCAATTTTTATTTTTCAAATAAACTTCCTTCCTTAGCACCTTATGTACAAATTATTGTGTGTTGATTGGTTTCGTACGACAAAGTTTTAAATAGCAAATAACGAATAAGATCCCAGATGTATGTACATATATAAATCTGCTTGACGCATAACTTTGCAAATACCTATATGCTATCTCTACAAAATACTCTCAATCATTTCCTATATATCACAAAAGTACGAAAAAGCCGAGTCTTGAACTCTAACGGCACGTCATTGGTTGGTGTCATTATCGATCGAATCAAGAATAAACAATTTTTTTGCTTCCTCCTATTGAAATTCGAACCTCCGATCAAAGCGTCATAACTAAGCCACCACCAAATTGTTGGTGATTATTTTTGACACAAGATTCACCGCATCGCGAGAACGATAATACGAACATTTCACAGTGGTGAGTTCAAGTCACATTTATGACGTATTTTCCGGTGAGGTGAGAACGTTAATAGGGGCATAAATAAAGAAAAAAATTAGCGGTTTTGCAATTAGTGAAGTAACTTAATTTTGATAATTGATCATTGTTCCATCGATGAAATCAGCTGCCTGACGGAAACCACCCATTTCAATAAACTTAAGTGGAATATCCTGAACATTTTCGGGCCAACACACGGTTTCCGCCATCATTTTATCGATAGTGGTATCTGCTACCTGATGAATGATCCTACACACGTTCATTTATTGATTCCGTGCATATTGGTAATCCCATGATAGAATATTTAGTTACTATTTGCTGTGCAAATTTGCTCCTATTTTTAATAGCACATGCTATTAAAATTGCTCCTATTTTTAATAGCACATGCTATTATGTCCAGGGAATAATTGGTTCTGGCTTTCGCATTATTTTATAAAGATTATTTTTTCCTTTAATAAATTTAAGTTTTTGTTCGCTAAAGTTGCTATACCCATATTTGATAGTTTTATTATTAACTTTAAAATATCGAAAAACAATTGTCTTATCTTTATGATAAATCGAACAGAATGAAATACAAATTTTATATAGGTACTTGAAAACGCATCGTTACATGTCTGGTCATTATTATTTCTAGTCATTTGAATAATAAATACTTTTACTGAAAAATGTGTTTGTACTCTTTTAAAATTGAACACAAGTTCTCACCTTACAATAACAGCAAAAAATAAACGTTTTTAAAAGACTTCCGTCATGCCACTACAATTTGTAGTTTTATTAATTTATTTGAGTAGTGAACTTTTTCTTATTGATATTTTGGATAGTTATCATTAAAGTATGTAGTCGATTGTTGATAAGTTAAAAGTTTTGGTGCAGCAGAACTACGAAAAATTTATCAAAACCTCAA
The DNA here is from genome assembly GCA_951394425.1 of Tipula unca. Lineage (NCBI taxonomy): Eukaryota > Metazoa > Arthropoda > Insecta > Diptera > Tipulidae > Tipula > Tipula unca. Next base: position 96,595,229 of record OX596381.1, on the reverse strand, counting down.
ACTTATCGCTTTTCAAAATACTACTTATCAACTATCATATCGCGAATTGGTGGAACCGAATTTTGATAAGTGAGTGCTTATCACTTATTATAACTCAATTGAGCACTTTACAAATTAATTCTTATTTCCATTTGGTGCAACAGAAAATTATCAAAAATTGTGATAAGCTCAAAAGTAATAAGTGATAAGTTGTTGATGCAATAGGGCCCAGATATTGAAGAAACACTTTAAGATTTCAAAATTTAATTAAAGCCAAATGTACTTTTGGAAGCTTCCATTTGTATAAATCCTTTTATCGTAATAAAATTTTTTAAATATAGTCCTAACGGTACTATTACCTAATGGTAAAAATCATTTTATTTAAAAGCTGTAAAAGTTTTACAGTTAAATTTCAACTTTTCTTATTAGTGAAAAATAAGAAGTTGTTTGTACAACCTTAGGGAATCGAGAATAAAGGAAAAATTAAATTTTACATTCAAGCTATTATCAGAGCCACCTATATATACAGAGCCGTAAGGATCAGACATGTTTTTTTGACTCGAGCTTTTTCTAGAGGAACTACTTTTTGCGTTATCCCATAAGAATCAATGTAAAAATGACCATTTTGGAATTACTTTTCATCAATGAAAAGTTAAATCTTTCATTTCGATAAACACTTTGTGGAATTTATTCTATATTGAAGCAGCACATATCTGAAAGTCAGAACCTAAAATCTTTTATTAATTTAATAAACATTAAATCAAAATTAAATATGAATTGATCATATTTATGTAAACATGAATTTATTCGAATGTGTAGGTAAAATTAATAAATAAAACATATATTGTTATCCTTTCGATCGATGATTTTGTCTCTTTTTTAAGAATTAATTTGAATTTAATTCTTTTTTTAATTTCGCTCTTTCTATTACGATCGCAGCATGCCTATTTCCTTTTATACATTTGGATCACCACATATTTCTATTTCGTTACCTTGTAGCAAAATCGAGAAAAAGGGATAGAGTACAAAATTATTCTAATAGGCTGAGATCGCAATAGAAAAAAATCAAAATTGGATACACGAAATAGCGTAAAATTTAAAAAGAGAACATAAACATCGATCTATAGAAAAAAAATTGTGATGTTGACAACTTACAACATGTCATAGGGAGTTCCAATAACAGCTGCACAATTTGTTTCCAACCATAATTATGCACAAATGAGTAACAAAACTTTACCAAAATAAAAAAGAACCATTCCAGAAGAACTGTGATAGTCATGGTGTTCCATTTATAATCTAAAATCTAAAATTGAAGTGAAATTAGTTTAAGACTTATTCAAACAAAATCATGCAGCTTTTATTGAAATACCCTTTAAATATTTTATTTTATTCACAAAAATATAAAGCCTCTATCCCATTGTGAAAAATTTGCTGTCAGTAAAACCAAAATGGGATAAAAATATAGATTTGCTGGTGGTGCGAAAGAAATAAAAAACTTCATCAGCAAAATTTTACTGGAGAGAAAAATGTGTTTGTGTTAGTGTGTTGCCATAATTTATTATAGAAAAGTATCAAGTTGAGTATTTTTTATGGCAACATTTACACACATCGACATAAAAATTGTGTGCGGATACGAAATTTTTTTCACACACACATTTGTTGTACATTTTTTTTTAATATTTCAGACGTTATAATAATAAATTATTATTGTTATTATTATTAATTATATTACAATAAATTATTTATTATGTAATAGCATATGAATAAATGAATAAAATTATGTTCGCACTCTAGACATAAAAAAAATTATGAAATTTGTTGGTTATGTTACAGAAGCTGTCAAAACGTAACCATAAAAGTTTCGCTATAAAATAAAAAATAAAAAAAACTATCTCTGTCACACTAATGGAATTTTTTCTTTTCTTTCTCCTTTCATTATGGCAACAAAAAAATGTTGGCAGTAAATTTTTCACAATGGAATAGAGGCTTAATTCAAAAGGAAACACAACCACATTTTTACTGTTTTTTCTTTTCGTCTTGCAGTTTAATTTTATTGCGTAGGTATTTGTGTGTCCATATGTTTTTTTCGTCAATTTTAGTTCCTCTAGAAAAACCTCAATTTTTAACCTTAGGGCTCTGTATATATAGGTGGCTCTGCTATTACATGTTTTAGATAAATTGATTATCAGAACTATGAAAAATTATAGCTTTTCGGAAAGCTCCATAATAAGGTTATTTTAATATTTAAAAATACTTACAGCCATAGAGGAGTTTTAACAATTGATTGATTGAATTTAATTTTGTTTTTTAATGTTGAAATTATTTTTTCAGATTACAGCAGTTTTTCTATTATAGCAGTTTCTTCAAGACAGGGTACTATGTCGGACGGTTTCTGTTTAAATGCTTATAACTTTATAAATTGGCCTGCAGTCCGAAATGGTAGAATTAAAGCCCCTTCGCCTTGATCAAGGAAGCCAACCTCAATTATATTATTTCAATTTGTTCAATACGATTGAATTGGTATTAGTGTTAGACTAGATGTGTAGTAATTCAAAAATTGATTTTTTGTTAAATTTGGTTTTTGTTTTTCAGAAAGTTGCGTATCTTATTGTGTAAGTTATTTTAAAACCTATCATTTAAATTGTCCCATAATTTTGATATTATCATTTGCTGTGAAACAACTCACTAGCTGGAAATATTTTTAATTAGTAGTTTCTATGAATTGAAGCATCATTTGATTGGTTGTTTTATGTGACTTTATTGTATGCAACAATTTAAATTAGTTTTTGAATCAATTTATAATATGTATCCATTTTGAGAATGGTACATATGTACATACATAGGGAATATTTCGAAAACTGAAGTTTATAGATAAACTTGTTTATAAAGGATTTTTTTGATAACAAGAAACATAATCATATTAACTATGTACAATAGTTAAAACTGATATACAATTATTCATAATAATTATTACATTATTGGCTTAAAATGAATAAATTTATTTCAATTATTACTATATTATGCTACCATTTAAAATTTTATTTGTTGTACTATTATTAATTGATGTACGTATTATGTATATGCTATTTAATATGTATTGTTTTTGCTACATTTCAACTGAAGTAAATAAATGAAAATGTATTGTGTGATAAGTTGTTGCAATGCTTTACCATTCTTTTATAACTAGTACCTACATACATACATTATTTCCATGATAAATGTTAAAAATTCGCAAAAAAATTATTTCCTTGTTTTTATTATTATTATTTCACCAAATAATATATTTTTAATTAATTTTGTATATATTTATACATTTTTTCTGGTTTTTAAAAAAATATTAAATAATTTTTTTTTTTTATATTTTACAGATCGCAGTTGGTGTAGGTTTAATATTGAACAGCCGGTAAGTGATTAAATATACATTTTTCATTAAGTAGTTTTTTATTTCAATATAGCTATACATACATATATGTTTTTATTAATTTTAAAATAAAAATAACCAAATTCATAAAAAAATATTTTAATAATTTCGAATATGTATGTAATAATAATAATAGTAATGTGCATAAAAAATAATTTTAATTATATTTTATTTGTGTTATTTTAAGTTTCAATGTTAAAAATGAGGATGATATTTGCAAAGCGGATAGAATAAATAATTACACTATAATTGGAATATTCATTATAACAGTGGTGAATGTATTTGTAGCAGCATTTGGTATACCACTTCCAGTTGTTCAAGCGGCCACTACGAATGTAACAACTTAATACTTATTTTATTAGGTTATGTACATGTATGAATTATTGTTAATTGAAATTTTTTATTTTTATGCATTCTCAGTAACTTAAGAGTGAGGATTGATATTATACATAATAATGTAAATAAAATATATAATTTTAACTCAAAATATATTTTTTATAAAAATTAAATGTTTTCTTTTATTTCTCGCTTTGAATTCTCTATATGAATTCTTTTTTCGTACCCTACAGTGATCATTGACGTAACCAACTAATTAACTAGGATAATCTAAACTGTGCAGTGATCTGAGGTAAATTTGAAATACGAAAGAACAAGTCCTTACAATAAAGATTCACTTTTGTTTTGTATAACAATGATTTAGGTTTTCTCAAGGAAAAGGCAGATTGATTTTTATAATTATTTACTAAACTTTAAAAAGTAACGGTCACATTGAGAAAACAAGGCAGGTGACATCTTATTAGAAGAGTATTTAATAAATAAATGGCGAGCAAAATGTTTATTATACTATTTATTCATTTATTGTATCTTCTCTTTTTTGATTTATTACATGTAGGATTACAACTAAGATATAAAAAGTATTTAAATGTTTTAAAATAAAAATTAAACAATAAAACAAGCTTATGATTTAAATACAAATATTATGACTTGCTGTGGTGAAATCTTCTTATCAGTTTCTTAACTGCTAAAACTTTTGTTTCTATATGCTTAAAAAATTAAAGAGAATTAGGAAATGTCTGTGATCACAGAATCGATATTACCATCGAGAGTAATATACTAAAATTAAAAAAGCAGTTGCTATTAAATACAATTTAAAAATACGAACAGAAAAATCGACAGAATTCAAAATAATTCAGTTTTAAATTTCAATCAATAAAATTTAGTTTCAATTATAACTAAACAGTTAAAACGTAAAAGGAATGTGGTTTTATTTCAATGTGTGAAAGAGAGTTTCACTATCATTTATTTCATGATTTAACACCCCTCAAAAAGGTTAAATAAACAGGAATTTGTTTTAAACTATCTGATAGCTGATTATAAATTTTAGGCGCCACAGAGCTAAAAAAATGTTTAAAATGCTCCTGGTGGTGGGCAATTAACGTAGTTTGCATTACGTAATGTATAGTTAGTTACTTTTAAATTCCTGTGGCCACTACGTAAAAAGAAAATTTTTAAAACTTTATAAACGTATAAATGCGGAAGAATGTTTAAATTTCTAAATAAAGGTTGGGTAGAAGTTAATCGTGGATTGCAACATATCGTTTTCATTATAAAATTTTGTGCTACTATTAGGGCCTTCAAATTGGAATAGTAAACTCCACCCCAACAAAATACACTGATCTAAGTACGGGTTCAGGACAAATATCACGTAGAAGGTATAATTTTCTATTACATGCTAACAAATAATTTTGTAACGACTCAACATGACTCTTAAAACTAAAACGCTTATCGATTGTGACTCTTAAGTATTTAAACGACTCAACTACATCAAAAACTTTACAATAGTCTGAACATGTAACACTATTATTTAAACAGTCTGAGGAATGATATACAGCATCAGTTGGGTTAGACGTCTATCAGAAAGGTAAGGCAGAAACCATTCGTTTGCATTGCCACGTATTCCTGCTTTATAATATATAAAAATAATAAATTGTGATCAATAGTGTCGCACGCTTTTATAGGTTAGGTTAAGTTAGGTGGCCGCTTTTTACAGCACACTTAGACCGGCGACGGTCCGTTGTGATGCCACATTTTTTATCACACATTCATTCAACTCATTCACCCTCATTCACTTGTGAATAGTGTACCACCTGCGCATAGTGACATGGAAGGTGGGTCGGCCCATGAGTTCTAAATTCCAACGGTCATAGATGTTTTACAGTTAGATTAATCATCTTCCCGTTATGGGAATGAGATGAAAAATCCCTTTTTGCATCCCGCCTTTGTTGGGATTCGAACCCGGTACCTTCCGATTCAAACGTCGCAGCTTTAACCACTGCGCTATTTGCTCGGTAACGCTTTTATAACATCTATAACATTTACTGCAGCAGATTCATCGTTATTTAAAGAAAATATAATTTTGTTTGTGAACTGTAGCAGTGCATCTTCAGTACTTTTACCAACTCTGAAACCAAATCGCATGGATGGGCATGTACGCGTCATCTACAATATTATTTTCTACGTTGAAAATTCGTAGACAACGTAGATATCGTAGATAACGTAGACTTTTCGTAATAGTAGGTAAGGCGTTACTTGAGCCAGATATTTTGCTGAGAATGCGGTGGAGCCACCAAATATTAGTGTAAATTTAGTACAGTGCTCTGTATTGATTCTAAATGTGAACTGTATTAAAATCAATGAAGTTGGTAGAATTTATCAAAGACTAACCGAATTATCGAAGACACGTCATATTCAGCACGCATAGTTCCAAAATTCAACTGCACTGTCAGCAAAATGTCTAGCTCAAGTAACGCCATACCCGATTTCCTTAGGTTTAATCCGATACGAATGGCGTCAGTTTTATAATCCCTTTCGATGCATTTTATCAACAATTCAACATTTTATCAATTTCTTTAGAATCACATTTGAATGTTAATAAAATTAAATTTTATTTTAAATTTAAAATTCTGACATTAATTATCAATTAGGGCAGATAAATTGAAAATAAATCAGTCAAATTAATACACTTGAATTTTGTCTAAATGTGAAAGTGAAGTGATTTTTTAGGACAAACATCACAAAGTTTGTCTTAAATTCGAAAAAATGTTTACATGTGCAAGCAAGACGTTTATTCGGATAAACCCATAAATCTTATAATTTAACCGATTATGTGAATTTTCTACAACTCATTTATGCCAATTAAATAAATTTCTAAAAATTTTTGGGAAATCCTTAGGAAGCTAACACCATAATGACGTATATTTCAAGAAGTCATTTGGTTTAACGTTTCCGAAAAAAATTGCTGACAATCATAATGCCGAATATTCCAATATGTCATCATGGGTTGATGCTAACCGAAAAATATTTCAATTTTGAAAAACACGAGATTGGAAGGTTTAGGACATCAAATTAGATATGACGCATTTCGATTGAATGACTTTTCCGAATTGTTGCCCTTCTAATCCCCTTCTTTTTTAAAAACTAAATTAATTTTCGGATACCTAGAACCAATGACATCGTGGTATGTATGTCATTATGGTGTTTTTATTAAAAATTGGTGAAAACCCACCAGGATTGCACCCTCAGTGCCACAAAGGGCCATGGTGCAAGCATTATGGTGTTAGTTTGGAAATTGTTTTTGTGGCTTTCGAAGACAGATTTAAGACAAATTTCACATAATTATCCAATTATTATTTCTCCTACGGCTTATCTGAATCGCTAGTATAACTAACAGGATCACATCCTCTTAATTGCGAACAATTTTTAACGATCACTTTTAATCCATTATCAACGACCGCCGAGCAATAATTCTATTTGTAATTTTAACATGCAAAAATATCGTAAGATGTTGACGTTGCCTTAATTGTCGACGTTGAAAAAAAGTATTGCTAAGTAATCTACGTAATATTCTACGTGTAGACAATCGCGTAAATTACATGGCGTATTCTACTCCGCCCATCCCTGCCAAATAGGCTATTTGAAAAAAAATTGAATTTTGCCAAAAAAGGAAAGTAATCTTTTCTTAATAATTTTTTCAAGTTTAAAGAAAACGGAAAGCAGAGGTCAATAGTTACCCAAAATAAATGTATCTCCCTTTTTATGTAGTGGTATGACCACAGCTTTCTTTAAGACGTCAGGAAAAACACTGGTTGACATACTAAGATTAAAAATATAACTAAGAACAGATGAAATAAGCGGTCCAACATATTTGATCAGAGAGTTACTTACTCGTATATCGCTTTGCCTATATAGATAGAAATATATTCTAGTTTTAACTTATTTGATATAGGTACCTGAATAAAATAATACAAATCTTACATATTCCAACTCAAAAATATTTTGAAAACCAAGAAAATGGCACCACCCAAAATGACTGGGTGTATTCCACAAGCTAAATTTGAATTAATTATAAAAAACTTCTGTGTAACTTTATGACTGCACCGAAACTAGGCGAACGAAATAAATTTGCGATTTCTATTAGAAAATGGGTGTGTTTTTTAATAAATGCCAGGCTTTAATTTTGGAAACGGTAGATAGGCGAAAGTTAAAATTTATAAAACAAATCTGTTGGTGCTGTTTTTATCGATATAAAAAGAAGGATTTGATCACAATCTACTTCTGCATAAACTTCATTATATGGTTTTAGAGGGCTGCCGCATTAATTGTTTAGATCTTATCTTAGTGGCAGAAATTTTAAAGTAAAAATTGGTAATAGTTCTTTACCTTTAAATGTTAATTTTAGTTGGCCTCAAGGATGTGACTAGGTCCGGTGCTCTTTCTAAAGATGAAATTATTGCGTCTTCTGACAATATGGCCTTATCCTTTTATGGATCAAGTACCTCTAAAATTACCTCTCGGATTAATCACGATATACATTTTTTAAGAACTTGGTTTGATAGTAATTCTATATGATTATGTGAAAATTAAATTTTTTTAGATTAGTTGATGATTATGTTCCTGAGATTATTTACCATGCTAAAAATTGTAGTTTCGTTAATTGTAGCAGTCTTTGTATTAATATTAACCCTCTTTATAATTTTAAGTATCTCGGTGTGCATTTGTATGCTAATTAAAATTGGAAACTTCATATTCGAAAGATTGAAAAGCAATTAAACTACACTTTGCGTGCCATGTACTTGCTGCTTCTTTTTTGCCCGTCGTCACTGATCAGTTCTAGTGAACTTTTATCACGCATGTGTGGGCTATGGAGTTCCTTGCTTATATTAATACTTTGAAACTGTTATACATTTTGCAGAAGTATATTATGCGTGTTATATTTATTCCGACATCTATATATTTTTAAAATTTTGAAAACTAACAGTGGACATTGACATTTGTTTCGGTTTTTAGAAAGTGTTTTATTGAATTAAACACGAAGACTAGGTTTATTTCAATTAAAGGAAGGTTGGTTGTAAAGAAAGATGTTGATTATATGTCTGGATCTGGAATTAAAACCTATATTTTTGAGGGCACTCTGTGATTCAGCAGTTAAAGATAAATTAGACAAACAATTTCCTAAATTGTATGATTTCTGAGATAAGAGCAAAAACTGATCTGCATTACAGCAAAATATTTTTCTCTAATTTCTACATGGTTTCATCGTAACACCAAATAAAACTAAATGGATTCAATTGTTTTTCAATTTGCATTTTTAATTTAGGTGATGCTAAATTAAATTAAAAATGGAATTAAAAAAAAGAAAAAGAAATCAAAAGTGATTTCATAAAAAATATTTGTGATTTTAGTGAATGTTCAAAGGGTCTGCCATTTAATTCTAAACATTTCTCCAGTGTCTTTCAAAATTAATGTGCCCCCAATTCAGTTTCTGAAATTTTATTTCTGAAAATTTCTTTCATTCTTCGTTTCATAGCTTCTGCAGTGGTAGCCCGATCAAAATATGCCATATATATAAGTTTTTCACTTTTCCTCAAAACGGAAAAGAAGTAGGGTCACCTCTTCCGATTCATTTGTTCCAAAACTTTCTTCGCCACAGAACATGTTGAACGAAGTTTGAATTTTTTCAATTCGTTGCATGTTCCAATGACAAAATTTAATTCTGTTCATTCTGTAGTAATAATACATAGCCGCCAATTTTCATATTAGGTAATTTTCTCCTAGCTTGCACCGTTTCTGAGAAGAAAGAGTGGCATTTTGTTAAAAAAATCACCCTGTATAATGTGACAATATTGTCTATGAGATCATCATAATCTTATAATGTTACTCTTAGATTCGATTTTGTGATTCATTGAATAATTGTCAAACTGCTCCAGAGACTTTCAGACAGCTCAAATTTTGCTGCGGCTATTATATTCTTTTGTGAAAAGTATTTCTCTAAATAGTCAAAGTGTTATTCAGTCCAATTTTGTAACCAGTTGGAAACTATTGTGTCGAAATATTAAATCTTATTGTAAATTGTAATCCAGTTTAAACTTCACTCAGACAAACGCATTTCTTTCAGCATTACCGTGTTCTCATGTAATATACTCTGAGATATGTTCACTTTACTTCGCTGTAGGCAAGATAGGCAAGATTACAAAAATATAAACCATACATAACTTCTACTTCGACTGTTCAAAGAAATAATAAAAGTTGTAAACAAAATTAAACAAAATCATTCCAGAGAAATTTTTATGTTTACTGTTGAGCAACGTTGTTGGCATAAATATAATTTGCACAGTAAGACAGTAAATGTCGAAATGCCCACTCCAGACATATTTTGAATTATATGTCAAGATTTTATAAAAATAATTGCAATCTTTATTATAAGTATGTTCAAGTAAATATTGTATGTAAGTTGAAATTTTATTTTTGAGTTTTCTTATCATTTTATGTACAATCACTCACTTACACTAAATTGCCACATGCGAATAGTATATACAATTAATTTCTTTATTTTATATTTATTGTGAACGTGATACTGTAAATATTAATTATTATATACATACACAATTTGCTTATCAGTGAAGTAGTACGAGTATTAGGATTAATTTTAAGCATATGTGTCAAATTAAATGTAAACAAAACATTAAGGTGTGTTGACTTCAACTCTTCTTATGTATTTAAGCTTAGATAAGGGCTTAAGATTGTGCGTAGTATAGCAAGACTTAAAATGTATTATTTGTTAGCTTGATCTATTACTGAACACTATTAGGTGGTAACTGTAATCTACCTTAGCTGCCCAGGTGAAAGATCATAAATTAATTAAATCATGATACTAAAATCGAAAGCCAATTTTTCTTCATAACTTTATTTTCATTACCTATTTGACATCATTTTTAAGGTTTCGAAATCTTAAACTGTAGTCTGTATTAAATTGTTTTCTAGATAAATTATTTAAAGAAACAATTCCTCCTCATCTCAGATTCCGATCACTGTGGAATTGTACATCTAATCGCTTTAGAATTTAAATAGAATTTTTTTATATTCTGTACTAAAAATGATATTTTCATATAAATTTTGGCTGGCCTGTTCAGCAGTTTCAAATCATTTGTTTTTTTAAATTAGGATTTCTTAAACTGAATTCGAAATTTTGATTTCGAAATTTTACTAAATTCATAATAAATACGCAGACAATAAAGTCAAAATACCAATTTGAATGAAAACTACATATGCGAATTAGAAACTTATTTTAGAAATTTAAAGGAAAAGTGTTAGTATCCAAAACAAATGATAGTCATGATTATTAGATAACTCGGGTTAATCGAGGTCGAGTATTAGATATAAATAATTAAATGAAAATAATTGTTTTAAATATCAAATTAACTTTGGTGAGAGATACTTTTATTTCTTGTAAAGTTACACTAAGTCATTCCAGCTTGATATTCTTAGAATTCCACTGCAACAAAGCTGTATAATTGGGTTTGCTGTAAAATTGGGTTTGCGCATTTGATTGGACAGCCTGCTGAAAATCTGTAAACACACGTCAAGTGAATTAAGCTAGCCCGAAGATTCATTTTGTATTAATTTGGATGATACCTGAGCACTAGGTCAAAATAGAGAAATACTCATTAAACCTGCAATTTATTCTGACTTTCTTGGCATACGCGTGTATTTATGTATCTAAGTGATGTAAATTACCTAATTGTCAATAAGTAAGTTCGGTATCATAAACTTACAAATCGAATTTATTGATAGTATTATTATAATAGTAAATAATGGTTGAGCATTAATGTAAACAAAATTGACAATTTATTTTATCAGTTACATAATGGGGTCGCGTTTTAATTTTTTTTATTAGTACATGAAACTTAAATTTTATTAAAAATTTACAATGCGTTTGTTTTGTCGTTGGGCCTCCGAGTGAAATAAAAATAAATTATAAATGTGGTCTAGAAATAAAAGGTAATAATTGGTGTTCATCATATGTTCAGTAAGACTGATTAAGGGTTTGGGTGTGTACCTGACTAAACTCATCAGTTCGAGAGAACGGTAGGATTTATTTTTACGGAGTCCTACATTTTTGGAAAAATAGAAGTTATGATTTTTGAATATTTAACATTTAAAAATAGTAATATTAAGTTACTTATTTTAAAATTCCCATATTTCTTTATATATACCAGGTACTAGCTCGATTTATTTTAGTTCTCTTTTGAAACAAAAAGATCAATAAAAGTAATAAAACCTATTAATACCTTTTATCCATCAGAATTTGAAAACTTGAAATTTGAACTTGGAATTTAAGTTTGCAGTCTTAGGTCTATAATTTAGAATCGGAAGCAAGAAAATAATTGAGAGACCGAAGATGAATTTAGTTTTGTAATCGATAAAAGTTAAGTGTTTGTTCTCCGTTTGAAATTATAAAGATTATAAATTAGCTAAACTAGTAAAGTAAAGTTGGAATTTTTTACTGAGTTCGATAATTATGTTCGTACTTTGGAGACTATACAATGTATGTTTGGCAATTTGGTAAGCCGACTTCGGAATTTTAGGTTGTTTAAAATACAATAAAATATACAAAAATTTGTTCAAGACTAATGAATCCAAATATCGATGGAACCATTCTAAAACGGAAACTATTGTACAATTTTTTTACAAAATCGTTATTAGAATTATTTAAGTTGCGGAATGCGTATTTTTAAAATAAATTAAAATTATTAAAATTAACGAACTCAATTTTAATTTAATTTATATTAATAATTTTTTAGTTATTCAGGCAATATTTGTTTTTCCCAACTGTGTACGCACATAATTGCAGATACGAATTAAATTTTCCATTGAAACTGGAAACATTCAGTAGGAAATTTAACTTTAAAAATTAATGAATTTACAATCAACAAAATAAGTATAAACGCATTAATTTTTCACCCCAACCACTGATTAAATTATTCCAACACATTATGATAAAAAAAAATTTAATCGGCTGAATTTTATTATTTTTTTAAACTGAAAAAATCAGTCATAATTACTTATTTGCCAACTTAATATGTAATTATTAATGTAAAATATAATATTAATGTATTACAAACTGAAAAAAATGCAAATAGTGTTATAATTTTTGTTTGTTGATTGAACAATTTTTTTTTTTAAATAAATACATTAAATATTAATATATATGTAATACTGGATTAATATTTTTAAATTTGGAAGCAATAAAATGATGTCCGACAAATTAAATGAAAATATTTATGATAATTTACAACAAAACTTTAACAGTCATATTAATAATGAAACGAGTGATAACAGTGACGAGGTAGATAATGATCAAGAAGTTGTTTTACGTGACCGAAAGGATAGTGTTGAAATTCAAACGAATCGGCAGAGACATAAAAAATACAAAAGTTGGAATCAAAGAAGATTAATCGACATTAATACAAAATATTTTGATGACAGTAATGATACAATTTGTGATGAAAATAGTGATAAAGAAAATGTGCGGTTAAGTCAAAAATCCAAAAGATCGAAAAGCGTTGGGTTTGTTTTAAAAACCGAGAAGAATTCCGATGATTCATTTGAAACAGCCGATGAAAATGGTAGTGCTGATGAAATTGGATACGACGTCATACGAAATAGTTTTACTGGTCAAGTACAGGTAATTGTCGAAAATATATTTTATTCATTGAATTCATTTAGCACGGTTTCTAATTTATTGCTAATGCAAATCAAATATTATTGATCACTGAAAATATTACTGTTATTTACTAAGCTTAAATCTTTTAAATCCTTTGCTGATATGTTATCGATGTTTCTGTACTTTATTCAGCCAAATATGTAGTATGTCTACAATATATAAATTCAAAATTTATACTGTCCAAAGTTTGTGAAGTTAATATCAGCATATTTTTATCATGGCTGTAAGTTTTTATTACCATTTTTAAATGTCACATTATAAATTCAAAAAATATTCTTTGTATTTGAAACGAGAACCCGTATATGTAGTTTTTTTTGGTTTTAATCCAAAATATGAATGAGTGTTGAGGAAATGACATTTAACAAAGAACAGTGTGAATCAGTACAAAATTGTTTTCGTGTCATTCACACAATATGCTGTATTGAACCAACAACAAATTCCATTATGTTGCATGTTTATATGCAATCACCTCATCCAATTTAATAATTTCTACAACATTCGTAAAATTCAAGATAAAGTATTTTATTATCGTTACGTCATTTAAAAAAATAATATTTCGATAACATTGACATTAAGCTTGAACGAGTGTATTTCGTTTTATTTATCAGAATGATAAGAGTTTTACGGAATGATGCAAAGTATATAAATAAAAGTGCGCGATAACATATTTAACTCCATAACATTTTAGGGCCTTTATTTAATAATTAAATATTTTTAAAATATTTCATGTATCATTATTAAAGTTTTAAACTAAACGCACAATGGTAGCACATTAAATAATTCATGAGACATTCATTATGCTAAATTAAATCCTTATCAAATCCTTATTAAATAAGTTTTGTTTGTTTTTATTGGTTTAGGTTATACCATCTCAAGAAACATTAGAAGATAATGATCAAACAACGCTTTGTAGAAATAATCTTCGAAAGCTTTCAGATTGGTTTTCGTCAGCATCTGTATTCAATTTAAGGAAAGCAAAATAAAATTCGTTTAAGCATTATTTTAAAACAAATTTAATACTTTAAAAACCAAATTTCGAATTATAAATAAGGAAACATTCAATTGTTCACCACTGATTTTTCAAAAAATTTATAAATAAACTGAAAACAAAATTTTTATGAAAATTGACCACCAAATTTTCTTTGGTTTTAATAATTGTTTTAGAACCATTATTATACGCCAGGTTCATCAACAACACCACCATCCTCAGCACCATTTGGACAGCATGATCCAGTTGCATTTATCACAACACCAAAATGTACATCGAATGGTTAGTTAGATGCGGTTTGATTTGTTTTTCTGTAATAACTTATCATTATAATTTATTTTTAGATAAAACGTATATTCCAATATCGAATGATGAGCCTGAATCATATAGTGAAACAGAAACCGATGACGAGTGTTTACCAAAGAAAAAAATTGGATGGAATCCACCATCTCCACCACCACTACCACCATTACCTCCCGAAATAAATTTGCCACGCGAACCATCACAATCAAAAGTCGATGTTTCAACATTCCTACAGAAAAAAAGTTTAGCCCAGGGTATGATGGATTTAGCTTTACTATCAGCAAATACAAACCAATTGAGATATGTTCTCGATTCCCGAAGCACCCATCCATATTTCTTAACTAGCTTATCGCTTATATGTTTTAGTCTATTTCTTCAAATACTAGTCGGATTATCATTAATCTGGAATAGTCAGTATAATGTTCGCAAAAAATCAGAATTGAAAATTGCCGATCGTCTAAATAATTTTTCAGTGATCGGAGTATTTCTGATTACTATAACAAATGTGTTTATTTCAACATTTGGTGGATCGACAAGTAATCAAACGGATGATGACGTATTTAAATTAGACGATGATTTTAAAAATGGTGATACAGTTTCCTCGGTCGAAAATTTGGAATTAATTTAAATTTAAACTGTGATTTTATTATTTAGTAGATAATTTAGTTAAAAATATAGATATAGATAAAGTATAGATATATGTAGATAATAGAATTGGTCATATTAAAATTAAATGGCGCATAATTGCGTAGTACAGGTGTAATTTTAAAATTATTTAATGCATGTATATATGTTATATGTTAATTGATAACATTTTATATAAATTATTTTCGGAATAATGATTGTGAATTTATTTAGTTATTTATATATAGTTTATTATTTCAAAATAAAACTATTTATATTTTAGTATATAGATATATGATAATATTTAATAAAATTGTAAATATTTTTGTTTCATTTCATTAAATATTTTTACTGTAGTCTGAGGATTAGTCACTGTAATCCGCCTGACTAGTATTTAAACCCATACCTTATCATTTTTAGATACAAATATTAAAATAGCTACATAATCCCATTATTCACACTGTTTGTATTTTACTTTAAATTAACAAGGTTTTAGATTACATTGAATTTTCACGTTTATAGACTAACACTTAGATTAGCTACGTGACAAAGAATAAAAAAACAATTTCAATGTGTTTTAGCTTGTTTGAGGAACTTATGAATTAAATTCTTAACGTTGATAACCACAAAATTGATAGATCTTAATCAAAATCTATTGGTCGGTTATCGGACGGACCATAATCTTGGAATTGTGATATACATAATCATAGTATTTTCTGATATCGGAGTCGAACGACACCAAAATTCGCATATTATATCATAATTATATGGTTTATGGTAACGATATCCGATATGAATACTGATTTTAACGCGATAAATATCTACTGGGAATAAAAAAAAAAAAAAAAAAACTGGGGATACTAAGGGAATACTTAAAACTTGCCAAATGTTATAGACTTCTAGTCCTATAATACCTTCGGATCACTCACCTGTCGTCACATTTAGTGCAACGATTATTAATAAAGAAAAACACCCCAGGTTAACAAACAACATAACTAACTGGGAACAATTCCCGGACCTATAGTTGAAGACTACACCAATATTCTTAGTTTCACTTAAAACACTGGTCCAGTTAGAAGTCGAACTAGACCTCCTAAATAATAATATGCCATTCACACACGCTATAAAACATTAAGAAATTCAATAAGATAGTCATTTACAAAACATACAACACATAAAAATATAATTAAGCCTGTTTTAAGGGAACATTTCGTAGAAACAAACTTCCAAGCGAATGATTTGAAATCGGATTTTTTCCATAAACATTTTCACTAACTGGAATCGACATTTTCACTCTCGGAGATTTGGGCAAGATTCCGATATATAGGTCTAATAGGCCTATTGTTAGGGAACATTTCATGGCAGAAGATTTTTCCACACGGTGGATTCGAGATTAAGGAATAACTCAAACTTTAAGTAAAAAAGTGCTGGGATAACTTGATTCAAATGCTCCGTTTGGAATAATCTTCTTCTATGAAATGTTACCTACCATTAGGCCTATCAGACCTTTATAGCGAAATCTTGCCCAAATCTCCGAGAGTGCCTTGTTAGTTAGTGTAAATGATAACAAATTTTTAGAAATAACTCAAACTATAAGTAAAAAGATGCTGGAAAACTAATCTCAAATCCTCCGTTTGGAAAAATTTTCCTCTATGAAATGTTCCCTAACGATAGGCCTATCAGACCTATATAGCGGAATCGTGCCCAAATCTCCGAGAGTGCCTTGCTGTTTGGTTTGTTTAATTCAACAATGATTCTAACAAAAACTTATGTCGTTTTTGTATTTGATTCCGATTAGAAAAATTATTTGGTTTTCTTCTATACCTCTAATTTTTTTAAAATTATTATTATTGCTTGCTCGTAGTAATTGATTAAAATTTAACATGTCTACAAATTTTTATATTTCCAATATACAATATTAAAAATCCCTCATTTTTTCCAATAAGAATTGTATTTTGAGTGTTACTAATACAGATATATTTTTTGTTAAGTTTTATTTTTTGTTCGGAACTTCACTCCGTTTTAAAACAAAAGGGCAACTTTTTGCGTGCCATCTGTGATGTAGTGTCATAAACTAAATTTTTGCTCGATTTAATTGATTATCACATATAAATTTGTCTTAGGTTTAGACATGTAAAAATGAATTATATAATTGAAAGTCGACATAAAATGCAAATATGACCTGCCTTAATCAATCCTCAAGTGCGTGGATTATCTTCTAAAATGTTCTTTGCAGCTATGAATGATTCTCAAGAATACCAACCTATGTACGTACATATTATGTAGTTCAAATTATCGCTTTGCATTTTTCGAGTTGAGCATATGTAAATGGTATCGTACATGATATAAATAGGACACCATAGTATTAAACTAACACGAACAACCTCCTTGAATACTATTACATATAGGAACAGCGCTATCGGTTCTAGTTTGGCCACTTTGTTCGCTTTCATGGTCGTGGTACAGTCAGGGTAACTAGTCAAGGTAACAAATTTAATATAAGCTTTAATGTTTACATATTTTCTTTACATAATTTTGTTCATGTTGTGGAAACGTTTACAGTCATCAGATCCTATAAAGGCACTACAGAGGATGCTCGGATCGAATATAAAATCGCCAATCGACCAATCGGCCAAATCGGGCAGGGCAGTTGTTGCAAGAACCTTACAAATAATGTCCATAATAATTTCTTGCAAAAAATGAGCGAATTATAATTCTTTACTTTATATTTTTTAAACAGATAGTTCCGTTTCACCCAAAGTTGTTCCAGGGAATGTTGTTCTGTTTTAATAGATATGGTAGAATAAGCAATATTACTTCCTCTGTATTTTATTATATTTATAATTATATTAATTTATTTTATTTTATTTATTCTTTTAACCAAAAAACATTATATTTCATTAAGATATACAATTACTAAAAACTAATGGTAAAGAACATAGATAACTATACTGTGTCTAGTTATCTGTGGTAAAGAAGTTAGGCTAATCTGTGTCAACAGACAGTAGCGATTAGCCTATAACATAAAATTAAAAGATACATAATTGTAATGTGGGGCTAAATTAGCAAAAAATATGAACATATATACAAGATTTAACAGATATCAAATACAATGTAATAGTAAATTATAAAAACACAATGTACTAGTAAACATGTCATGTACAAAATAAACATTTCATCGTTAATATAAGTAATAACTAAAAGCAAACGTAGCTATCTTGCCAGCATAAAGCTAACGTTTTTATTTTCTAATAATCAAACCCTTAATGATTTCAAGAAGTTACCGCTATTAAATATGAATCGTATTTGTGGCAGCAATCGGTTCAAAAACGTTGGCGCAGCAACTAGGTTGTTCAGTTACAAATCTAGGTACGTTGTAGAAACTACAGTAGTTATTGCGTACATCATACGCTGTATTCAAACATTCATATAAACTGAATGGTATCATCAACCTCAACAATGGTATCACCAACCTTGCGACCAAGCTTATTAAACTAACTCTTAAGTTTCATGTTCTGGGGATGTGTTTTAATTTTTTTCTTAACCTTTTTCTTTTTCTTCATTAAATATAACAATTTATTTGATATCCAGGGTTTGAGCTTTATTTTTGAATGTCGTTTATTAATTTTCACAACACAGGATGCAGCAATATTCTTGTAAATTGAACTTTTCTTAGCTAAAATTAAAGCAGGATCTGTAAGAAGGTAAACATCTGAGAAATCATAAGCAGAGACTTTAGGAACGAACTGAATTACATCAAATTTGTTATGATCAACCGTCTTAGGTCGAGATTCTTTGAAACTAAGCTCAATATCAACTTTAATTAGATGATGATCAGAAATCCGTAACTCATGCACTGAAGTAATAGCATTTTTACATTTAGAACCAAGTACAAAACAATCAATACAAGTGGTAGGGTTACTAGTTACCCTCGTAGCTACGTTAATTTTCGATTTTAAACCATAGGAAGATAACATAAATAAATAGTCGTCACTTAATGGTGGTAATGTAGAATATCTATATTTATATCACCTAGAATAATTACATTCTGGGTATCAATTTTAGCAATTAAATCATTAAATTCAGACACAAAAGTAGATACCGAACAGATATGTAACCTATATACACTAACAAAAACATATTTAACATTATTTACAATCATCGAGAATGATTATGTCAGCTGATTGAAGCGAAATTACTTCATGCACACAATCTAAGTTGGAGTTATAAAATACACATACACTACCTGCCCTATAATTTTGATTACAACAACCTATTCAAATATAATTTGGAATATTGAAATATTTCAATTCATGGCCATAAAATCAAGTTTCAGATTGAAAAATAATAGACGGTGCCTGATCAAAAATATCTAAGTTTGCAATAAGTTTATCAACATTTTTACGTAAACTTCTAATGTTTTGATGTAAAACAGAAAATGTAACGTTAGAATCAGATAAATTACAATTAAAAGTGTTATTAAAAATGGATGGTGATGAAACGATGCTCATACTACTAAACGAGAGACCCTGAGTTAAAACAATTGAATCAATCATAAAATAATAAAATTTATTTTATAAATTCAAGGTCACTGAGTGCATCAATAGTAAGAATATCGCTTCGATCATTCACCTTCAAACAAACACGTCCCTTATTATACCAAACTTTATGATATTTTTTCGCTTTTTTCCACCTCCAGGCTTCTGTGAAGATTATCCACTTAGCAGCACAGAGAGTATGGTTCATGTAAATAAAATTACCAGGAGAAAAACCAAGGTCAGTTGAAAGGTCTTTCCTTCCTTTTTTGGCTCCCATAATGCTGTCCTTCATACATTTACGTACCAATTTGACATGAATAATACCAAATTTGTTTGATGAATTTGTTTGTATAAATCGAATCAATATATTTGTTATTTATAAGTTATAGTTATTTATAATTATTATAACTATGTATTATAATTTATTTTATATACGTTTTTTATTGCTCGGCCTACAACCCAATGATGTAATTTATTTGTACGCATTTGTCAAAAATTATGATACCGATAGACTATAATAATTTGGGTGTCTGAGGTTTTTGGAACCAAATTCTACTCCAAGTTAAACTCGGTGAAAAAAAACTAAAACTTGTTAATGACTTTTTTATTCAATCGAAAAAGTTTTCAAACACTTCGAACAATCTGAGATTCCAATAGAAAATGTGGCTGGTTTAGCTGTAGACAACGCCACCGTAATGATAGCTCATTTAAATGGTGTTGTATCAAAACTTACAAACATTAATCAAGATTTATTCTTTATGAAATGTACATGTCATTTATTGAATCTATACCTCAGTTGCGTGCAAAAAACTACACATAATAAAGAAAAAAATATAAAAAGTATTCTAATCATTTTGCTCACAGCCCCAAAAGTCAAGGGTCTTTAAGGAATTCCAACAACACTTCAAACTAGAAAATAATAAAATTAAGTGCCACTCGGTGGCATTCCTATGAAAGCGTTGTTAACCGTTTATTAGAGCAAATGGCAGCTTTAAAATACTGTTTCGAGTTATATGAGGAAAAACATACCTCAAACGCCGATAAAATCTAAAATTTTCTTGTAGATCCTTTAAATAAAATATATTTACTATTTATATCATATATTTTAAAATTAATTAATGACGTGAATAAACAGTTTCAATCGGAAAGTACTAAAATTCACGTACTTTACGATCAATTGAAATTGCTGGTCATACAAATTTTAAAAAATTTTGTTAAACCGGAATTTTTAAATTGCGATGTGGATCCACGACATAGAGATTCCATTTCCCCCTCCAATCGATGCATTTTGGAATACGGTTTGATGAATTTATTAACTCTAACGAATTAGCAGAAGAAGCTGTAAACAATCTCAAAATGTTATTAGTTGATTTTAATATTGAATTAATTAAACAAATTAAATTGAGATTTGATTTCAATGATACAAAATTAAGAATGTTGAAATTTAAACATACTAGAAATTTGTTCTGGAAATCTTAATACAATCGTACCAATTTTAAAATGTTTTCCATGCTATAGTTCTGATCCAGAAATCTTAAACAACCAATTCAGACGATTAATTGGAAATCATGATGTTTTAGGCAATTTTGATGGGGATGTAGCGGAGTTTTGGAGAAAATTAAACCCATTGAAAGATATTACGGATGAACCAGTATTCTCAGAAATTTCAGCTTATATGCTACAACTATGTTCACTTTCATACAGCACTGCAGCAGCAGATTTTTTCACGGCCTAATTTAATTAAAACAAATTTACGAAATAGAATAAATATTAAAACGGTCGAGAACTTAATGTATCCAAAAGAACTTCTAGTCAAAAATAAATTTTCCTGGGAACCATCTGATAAAACAGATTTACTATAGTATGCTGATAAATTTGTATTTACGACAGAGAGTTTAAATTGAAATAATATGAATTATTTAACAAAAATATCGTAAATTCAATAGCTTTGTTGATGCTTTACTACTCGTATGTCTACAAATTTTTTTTATTTTAGTTATAATTATTGTATTTGAATTGTTTACAAAATAATTATTGTATTTTATAATATTTAAAAGCTTTTTTATGAATTTTAATAAAAAAAAACTGAAATTTGAATTTATTTTCTATAAATCACTTGAATTTATTTCTATTACACAAATTACCAATCTACTACAATTTTTATTCAAAGTCTGCTACGTATTTTGCTGATGGAAGTCACAACACTGGTTACAGGTTTCGGACACAGTCTTCGAACGGGCGACTAGGTAAAACGTTAATTTCGCAAAATTATAATTAAAGAATAATTTTGTGTTGTGGTATTGTTATAGATTTTTTTTCTAAAAAATTGACACAATTCAAAGTAAGGGTAGAAAATAAGGCTATAAGGGTTAAAATTGAGAGCTTAGTTAGATTAGATATAGGGGTCCTAGTCTTAATTATAATTTAAAAAATTGGAAGCTTATTTTATGTAAAACTATATGTGTGCGTATGTACTCGCGAATTCTATCTGGCAACAATTGTTATTGCTACTGTATATATTGTACCTAGTTTTTCTGCCTAACTATAATATTTGTTTTGATTCATTAAAAACATACAAACTAAGTATATTATCTAGATTACATTTTATGCGCATCTAAAGCTGGGAAAATAGTAACAAATCTTACATCCAAAAAAAAAAGCATCAACTTTAATATCCTATTTTAGTATTTTATCATAAATCTTTATGATATGAGGCAAAAAATATTTATTTCCGTACATACATACATACATATTACATACATACCTTTTCATAATAAACGATGGAAAACGGAACGATTTTTTTTATGGAGTTGAGAGGAAAAAATGAATAACAAAGTATACAACACGATAAGGGTTGAACGGCAATAATAATAATATGTATACATATATGTACATTTGTATGTACTCGTTGAAAAAGAAAAAATGTATTTTATTTATTTATTTAACAGTCAGTGCCTGAACAGAAAACAAACAAACATTATGTGATAAAATGTATAGATTTTGAGACTTAGACATACAACATATAAGAAAGACATTGAAATATTTGTATACGATTTACATCCTTCAATTTATATATAGCGTGCACGAAGATCTGTAATGACAGTACACATTTTTTTCTCGCTTGAATTATGCCAATTAGTGATAAATAATGTGTGTGCTATTGTTATTAGTTTTATTTTGTATGTGATGATGAGTATTAACAGAAATGTTGTGAAATTTAATCGAATTACATCTTTCAATTGTAACTTCTGTATACGTGCTCTTTGTTTTCATACTAGCAACTATATTGAATTCCAATTCTCCTATGTAACAACAAATTTGGACTGTTGATTTACACAAAGGTATAGCCGTGTGGAATGGCATACCCAGGTGAAAAATCCATTGCCATATCACATGGTAGTTGTCACAATATCATTGAAAACCACCGTATTTTGATCATTGGAATAGAAATAGGAATGAAATTTATGTTCAAAGGAATAATCAAATTTTAATTTTTTTGTGTTTCTATCGGTCAGTATTATTATCAATATTATTGTCAAAAACAATTGGTTAAATTGAATTATCAGAGTCATGTTTCTACAAAAAAAATCAATTAAAAGCTACCAAGTTTACTTTAACCAGTTTTATTTTATTTATTTATTCAATTTATATTTTTTAATCTATTATAACTCCATAATTAAAAACTATTAACCCTAATGACACAAATAGTTAAGGAGCAAAACCGTAGATTTTGGTAGGTCTATAAATTTGAAATATTAAATTTTACAGGCAAACCCCAATTATTTAACCATGGTTAGAGATGGGATATATAATAACAAATTTTTGGTCAAAGAGATGGCTTCTAAACCAGACTCAAATCCAAATTTTTTAAACATCTTAGTTCTCACCTACATTTTCATAATATTAAACATATTTTTATAAAAATCTTAAATCTATAACAGAAGGGAGGGAAATATAAACTCATAAAACAAATGATTTAAATTTGTTTTAGAATCGTTAAATTGAGCCCTTTAAATTGACATTTCTCATGTTATATATATAAAATATTAAAAAGTCCGGTCAAGCATGAATTTCATACCTCGAAAAATATTAATTAATTAATTTCATAATTAAATTAATTAATATTTTTAAATACAGATATTGAATTTAAAGAATTTTATTTGGATTAATGGAAATTAATGATCTTCTATTCATTTCATACTACTTTCCATCTACAGAACTCTAGGAAAACAATTTTGAAATTGTTTAGATCAAAATAGTGTATAAATATTAGAATTGTGCCACGCATAAAAAGTTATCCCAGAATTTTATCCTAGAAAAATGATACATCAGGTACAAAACATTGATAGTATCCACTATCTCTCATACTATGTATAATGCATAATGCACATACAAACTAAATCAGCAAATACAAGTGGTGAAATCATTACAAATTACGTTTAAAGATTAAAATTTTAAATTAAATCGACCTAATGAACTGAAAAATACATTCAACATAAATAAATAATTTATTTAAAAAAATTTCGAGTTTTTCAAAGTAACACATATTTTACGTTATTTTTAATTATTTCACCGCAGTCGCATCGTCTCCAGGGTAAATTAAGTAAAAGTGTCGGACTAGCTCGGGTATTTTTTGACTTTGGCATACTAACACCAATTTATCCTGTTCGGATCAAAAAACCTTCTACGGTCCAATAATAAAAAATGTATGAAATGGTTAGCTTAAAGCTAAATTGGCTCGCTCACGACCGTCGAAGTTTTTCGAAACGAACGTTTTTTTCGTGTTATTGAGATGGCTTGGTACGAAATTCAAGATTATAGTAATTTCCTGGGATGATAGTTTTATGAAACTGTCGCGAGATTAGGACATATTTTTCCTGGGATGGGACAAAATTCTAGGTGGATAGTTAATCCTTGGCTGATAGTTGATATAAAAGTGTCGCTATAGTTATGGTGTTGCCATTGCGTTTTTCTGGGATGTATCCTGGGCTAATAGGGTTTTTATTATCCCCGTACTGTATTTTTAATTGTGTGTAATAATATGTTTAGAATAATTTAATTACTTTCTAAGAATTTTAAACAATTTGATTAAAAATTACTAATAATTATATAGTCCATATACGAAAAAACATCAAATTTAAAAAACACAATCGCCTGTACCTGAGAAACGACATTGAAAATCAATATCAAGAATAGCCGTGTTTCTTAACGTTTGATCTGATCCGGATCAGATCATATATGCTTTCCTTTCATTTGTATAGCTGCGTTTCATGAAATCAACACAAAAATTGTATTATTTTTTGTTTTTAGGTTATTACATTGATCCTATTAGCATTTTGGTTCAAAACGTAGATAGAAAAACGAAAAACAAATTTTTTTTATGTTTATTTCATGAAACGCAGCTATACAAATGAAAGGAAAGCTGATATGATAAACAAAAAAACAAAAATTTTTTATGTTTATTACATGAAACGCAGCTATACAAATGAAAGGAAAGGAGATATGATCTGATCCGGATCAGATCAAACGTCAAGAAACACGGGTAATGTTCGGTCCGTAGATTTACTCATATGTCTCTTTTATTGTGATTTTATTTTAGTTTCTTGCATTATCATTAATTAATATATTTAATAGTACAAGTAATTTTCGATTATAACGAAATATAATAATTCAACACTTGATGTAACCTCTTGTGCAGTTTTCCGCATTGTTATTGTTATTTTTTTAAATCGCTGAGCCTTTGCCATAATTGGCCTTTTGATGTAATACAGTGTATCGACTGAAAATATACGATTAATAATATTTTGAAATACATAAACTTGTTAAAACTATATAACGTTCAATTATCAATTAAACTTACGAAATTTCCTTCTATACAAAGCAATGTTGAAAGCGAGCCACTCAACGGTACTAGTATGCATATTTTTATTAATAAAGAATGATTATGCAGTGCCAATATGATAATAAGTGTTCATCAATATATTAAACCATTTTCATCAGATATGGAACCTTATTTTCGAAAAAGTTTAAAAGAAATTTCATAGGTATAGATTATTTTAATATGTCTTTTAATCTGAAACACACAATTCATCTGGATGAGTAGATCTTCTTTATAAAATATACAGGTGTGTAATAAAAGAAAATGTAATTAAAATTTTTACCTGAAAGTTTGGTCGCACTGCTTAAGTGATGTGTGACTTTACATCTATAATCTTTAAAATAATATTTTATTTTTAAAGAGTATTATTATTGATTGTTATAACCTTGTAAAATTGGATATACACTAGGTACTATTTACCTATTATGTGTCAAAGTACAAAAAAATAATTAATTTAAAATTGTACTGAAAAATAATGTAAAGTAAAGTTTAGTTTGTAAAAATGGATTAGAGTAAAAGTTTATTTGATTAATTAGAGAGTTATGAGTCAAATTCAAAATATGTACTGATTTTTAGAACGAAACGCGGAATATCTTCAACCACGGTTACAGATAGCATCAATAACACCATATATTTGTTTTCGGCTGTCATTCTAAAATTTTTATTAAAATCATTTTTTTAAACACATTTTTCAACACCCTGTAGTTTAACAAATATTGAACATTTTATTTTGGCTATAGTTTTACTTTAATCTTTACCGCTCTGGGTGCATACGGTTTTCCTATACTTTCATAAAATTTCCTATCAGCAGTTTATCAAAATACTTATTTAAGAATATTTTAGAATCGTTAAAGTGGACCCTTTAAATTGCCATAAAAATTAAAGGAAACATGTTTTGGTACATGTTTTGGTTCAATTATCTATGGACTTAACGTGCTGCAAAATTTCTACTTCATACGTATTTTAGTTTAAAAATTATGAGCTTGTGCCAGACTAAAAATATTGATCTAGTGAACGCAAAACAACTGCTAAAATATGTGCGGAATTAATCAGTCAATGTGCAACGGATAACGAAGTATCGCCTTAACGGTTCCGTTTAACTATAAGAGCAATTTTCAATTAATAGTTAAATTTACCATGGCAATTAATAATGTAGGAAATGAAATATTGAAATGATCTAATTAAAGTAATAAGTAAAATAAAAGTACGAAAATTTGACATGGACAGATTTTTTTGAATATTAGCCTAAAATTAAAAATAATTATGGAACATACAAAAATAAATATGACTTATTTGACGCCATGTTAAATAAGTAATTTAGGTCTTCCGAATTGATTTCACTTACTTATTTTGACAGCCACGTCAAAGCAACACATAATAATATTTATGAAAAAAACGAGGGGAAATAAGTAGCATACATAGCTGTAGATCAAACTTTTGTGCAAATGAAGACAAGAAATCAAATGAAATAAATATCAACAATTGTATATGTAATTTGTCCACAGATTTAGAAAAATAAAGAAGCAATGACCAAACGGCAACAAATTTTATTAAAATTTATAATAATAACATTAATTTAATTTTCAGTAATAAACTGAAAAAATTAAGTTTACGTCAGTTTTATTATTTTCAAACACATGTTTAATTATTATTAAAGTTGGCTGGAACCCAAACAGAACAGAGGTGATAGAACACCTCACGGGAGGCAACCTTTAGTATCTTTAACCGAAATAGAAAGGGAGTTCAGCTCGGCCACAGCAATGCGCGTCCTCAGCAAAGATCCAATCCAAGTACCAGTGGCTTGGTCAATTCCAAAATATCGAGGAAAGTGTCCACAAGAAACTCCTTGATACTAAGCGATCTTTTATTCCTCGTAAGAAGTTCATGCAGCACAGTTTCACATGATTTCCCAACTCTGTAAGCATGTTGAGTGCTACTGAATGAGATGGCAGATAAGTGATGATCCCCAATATATCTGTCAACAATTTTATCCAGAGTTTTGAGAAAAGTTGAAGAAAGACTAATAGGGAGAAATGCCTTGGGATCAGTATAATCTGTCTTCCCAGCTTTCGGGATGAACACAAATCTACTCCTGCTCCAGGACTGTGGAACATATCCACACGCAAAGCACGCTTGACAGAGGTGAAGTAAATGTTCCTGAATTAGGGGAAACCCCTGCTGTAATTCAACAGGAGAAACTCCATCTGAAAAACTCCAGCGCAAGGTGTTGAGAGTGACTAGCCTACAGACTAAGTCCCAGTCGGGTCAATAATCAGTACCATCGGGCTGGCCGTCAGCAACATAATCATGATTGATAACAACGCACCCAGGGAAATGAACAGAAAGTAGTAGTTCGACAATTTCCTTCCTGGAAGAGGTTAATCCGCCATCAGGAAGGCCCAGCATATCGAGTCGGCAGAAATCATTTCTAACCAAGGATCTATTAAGTCTGGCGATCCCAAAGATACTATTAATTTCTTCGCACGAGTGGATCTTAGCATTTTATTATATTCTTTTTTAGCTTCCAAAAAGTTATCCCAATCAACCTGAAGGTTAGATCTATTGGCTTTGTTTTTTACCTGAGTTTTCCTCAGGTATTTAAGATCAGAACACCCAAAAGGCTTATTCTGAGATTTTTACTTGGTAATAAGAGGACAAGATTTTTCGAAGGCTGACGGGACTGCATGCGCCAAAGATGAGGCTAGCAATTCAATGTCCTAGTCGTTCGACAGTCGATATCTCACCCAACGAAACCAGTCAAGGTTCCACCTCAAGAGAGAATAACTCCCAGTTGGTAAGCTTCTTGTTACGATTATGTTTAACAGAAGGTCCTCTGAGATTTAAATTAAACGAGATGTACCTATGGACGAAGGTGAGAATGTCATTGGTTACCCTCCAATTTGAGATCAAATCGATAATCGACGTGGGGCACATACTAATGTCAAACATATCCCTCCTTTGAATTGATAAAGGTAGGCTCACAGCCTTTGTTAAGGATTTCAAGCTCAGATGTGCTCAGTTAATTAAGTAGAGATAAACCGCCATCATTAATATTCGTGCTACCCCATAACGTCTGATGATCATTAGCATCGCATCCTACCACTAAAGGTAAATTAAAGCATAGAAGTCATAATAATAATTACAAGCTAAGGAGACAATCGAGGGTGGGAACCAAACTACGTTCCTAATACAACCCAAACGAAGGTCGTAACTGCAAGCCAGTTTGCTGTTCAATATCGGAATCACACAAGCTAGACCCGAGGTGGATCCAACGACATTGTACATATCGAACATCACTGACTCGCGGTCTGTTACTGGAAGGGATTCTAACAAAGTGAGCATGACTTCCAGAACTTGTTTTCTACATAGCGAAATACAGTGCTTGTTGTTGTACTCTGTAAAATAATAAATAACAGACCTCAATCCAGAAACACATGTTTTAAATTGACTATAAACACCAATGCTATACTAGGTACACACTAAAAATAGTTGACAAATTTATAACACTCGCCCAAATGTTACTAATTACTGTGATGCGACTGTAATTTTGAATCAGTGTTTCCATCTTGATCTGGTGAATGAATTTTTGTTTTCTTCTTCTACTCTCAATATTAAAATAGACGATTGAAAGATGCGGTCTACCGTAATTTTTTTTTGGACATACGATCGTTACGGTTTTTTTTACTGTTGTAGGAAAACCGGAAGATTTTTTTATGATTTTTGCTGAGTATGAGTGGGAACATCTCGTTTTGGAAACAGAAACATAAAAATAAAAAAAAAGATCGAATGATAGCAAAAGACATTATAGTTGATGGAAAGTGTTCAAGATAAGAACTGATAAAAAACCGATATATCCTCGTAAAAATAATACGAATATAAAAACCAAAAGTTCATTTTTAAATAAATCGATACCCAAAATTAAAGTAATTTTTTTTGGTCGTTGTTTTTTTTTATCACAGTGTCAGAACTATAAAATATGTACATATATTATGTGCATATAATGTGACTAATAATGTGCTATGAATGTGTTTAAAATCCTATACGTAGATTAATAATAAATTATAAAAAAAAGCATACTATAAACTGAGTTTATTGAGTGCCGAAGTAAACAGTTTTAAAGACAAACAAAAAAAATAGTTTTACCACATGGAATCTGTATATCTATCTAGCTATAGCTTATAGACACATGCTAATAGTCTTTGGTTAACTGAATTACTCTGAACTGGTAGCAATTTCTAAGAAAGACTGCTCACTGCTAAGAAATAATTTGAGCGATAAACGGTACGAATTGTGGTATCAGTCAGCCGATCAACGAGTATAACCCTCGTTTGTAAAAATAAAAATATAACCAGATTAAACTAGCAATTCCAATGTATGGCAGTAATTTCGGAAGCAGCGGGACGATATAGCGTCCAATCAGGAGAGCAACCGCGTCGACGGTCACCATGTACCATTTGATCCTGTTATATCCGGATCAGATCATATCTGCGTTCCTTTCATTTGTATAGCCGCGTTTCATGAAATAAACATAAACATTGTAGTATTTTTTGTTATTGTGTCAAAATATTGAACCAAAATGCTACTAGGATCAATATCATGAAATAAAAACAAAAAATAATACAATTTTTGTGTTGATTTCATGAAACGCGGCTATACAAATGAATGGAAAGCAGATCATTCTTATTCGAGTCGTCAAAGTGATCAGAGAAAAAAAAAAAATAAAAATTTAAATTATTCAAAAATATATACATATGTACATATGTACCAATTAAAATTGTTTTAAAATTATAAAATTAATATTAGTGGTTTAAATTTGTATTAATAAAATAATATAAAAATAATCTAAATAAGTTATCAAAAATATAATTATTAATAACACTGTTTTAGTGTGAGAAGCGTATTGTTTTCTTTTTTTTTCTTCGCACATTTTGGAGCAAAAAATTGACATTCTTGAGTGTAGTTATAGAGCATATTCATACAAAAAAATTCTTGAAGCGTTTGTTTAAGTTTTCAATTATGTCTGCCTCATGCCATAAATGCGCAACCAGTATCTCAAAGGCTCGATATCCGGGAATAAAGTGTAGTGGTTCATGCCAAAATGTTTATCATGTTAAGTGTTCATGCTGATATTATTATATTGGTTGGAACCCATACGGATTCCGCACTGTGTGCTGATAACTCGGAGGAACTGTTACGTGTCATTAAAGATCGATCAGCAAATTGCTGTGTGAATTTTGCCGGGACACCAGCTAGTCAAGCTGGGTTAGAACCTGAGCTTTGTGATTCAGATGTTGATGTTAGTTTGGCCGATATAATGAACGAACTAAAACAAATTAACCTGAAATTGTCGGCTGTTGAAGAACTGAAAGTAACTGTTTCTACATATTATCAGAAAACTCGAAACTAATGTCTAAAGTTAACATTTTGGAATCACAGTTTGAACATAACAACACAAAACTACAGTTTTTGGAAGCTGACCTGGACATACCGAATCAAATCAAGAACTCTTCTCGCATCAATATCACTGGATTACCCATGAAACATGGTGACATTCAGGGTTTGATTGTTAACACTATAAGTAAGTAAGTTTGCAAGAAAGAGACAGAAAATAAATCAACTGACCATCGTAATTATATGAATAAGTTAGGTTCTACAAATAAGTATTTGTCAAGGCAATTTTCTCTTATGACAAAGTCTTCGTACCATTCGTTCAACAGGCCATACGCTAATACTTGGGTTGAGGCAGACAAATAGCACTAAATGTAACTCAAATTGAATTGAATTTGCTTGCTTTGCTGTTTATTATTTGAAGTAAACAGTATGAATGAGTCATTGAAATTAAACCTTGTAAATAGACTTTTTAAATTCCCCCTATGAGACAATAGCGAAAACATCAACCCTTATTTCTTCTGAGGCACGCAGCATAAAATTAAAAATTTGATTATAATTATTGGATTTTATGAATAAATGATTTTAATTTAATTAATAAAATTAATAATTTAAATAAAAAATATAAACGTGAAAGTGAATACGACAATAAAATATAAATATATAGTACACTAATTTTTGTCACTTTGACAGAAATTTTCAAAAAATTATTCACAATATTGCTAATATGTATAAATAACACAAAAATTTATAATATATGGTTTTAAATTATTTGAATGAGGCAATACTTAGCAATTCATAGTTTCCTTCGTTCCTCCTTCTTTCAAGGCAATGTGAAATGAAAACCGACAACAGTTTATAATGTTAATTTTAATTTGACAAATTTCTTTAAATGCACTTTTATATAAACAACTAGAATCTTATAGATTATACATAAGTTTTAGCCATTAGTTATTATCGCAAACGAGAAGAACCTGCAAAAATAAGGCAATACTGACAGCCGAATTGAGAAACGGGTCTTTATGAGTTGAAACCTGAGTTGTAAAATAACCTATTTTAATTATTTATTAGTATTTTACCAATTGTAAAATTATTGATACCAACGCGCATTTACATTAGGATACAGAACATCTGAATTTAATTTACTTTGATGTAGAAATAGATGAATTCCTTTAAAACTATAATTATTTTCAATTACAATATATCAACATTATTTATCATCTCATTGAAAATCTATATTTTATCACATTTTCAATTATTGTCTATGAGCGAGTACGTAAACATACGAGTATGTTTGTATATATATACACGCAATACAGCGCCTTTAATTTAATAATCAAAACTAATACACGAAAAGGATTTTCAACCGCAATACAAACATTTCTTTTCCACAATATACTGGTAACATCATATCAAATGAACCGATCTTATATATTCTAAAAATAAAATAATATTAAGATGATAAAAAAAGGATTTTCAAATTTTCTAGAAATCTAAAATTTCGATAATTTTCTTCTTTATTTTATTCATTTTTTTATATCAATTTTATTTGATATTTTCGACTAAATTTTCATTTTATCGATATGCTGGTTCAAATACCCGAACATTCCAATATACTTTTTACAAAAAAATATAATGTATTTTCTATTTTCTAGCAAAAAAAACAAAAAAAATGAAACTTGAAAAGAGATTGGAGGAAAACCCGGATTACATTTTTCTGTTTTCATCAAATTATAACACCCATCCAATAAATAAATATGTGTACAACAACAAAAACATTGTACAGCTCTTGCTATGCAACAGTTTGTGGATATCGATATCTTATTTTTCGTATACATATTTATATATTAAGTTTTAAGGTTGGAGCACACAAAAATAAGGATAAAAATATTGAAATATTTTTCTTAGTATTTTATTTTAAGTGCCTTGTTCTTCTTATGGATGTAGTAATTTTATTTTTATTTTTTTCCTTTTTTTCCTATACGTTAATCGAAAATTGATGAAAAATAAAATGGATATTTATGACGATAGATATCGATTCTTGTTTTTTTCTAGTTATCAAAAATATGTTTTATAAAAATTTATTTTACCTTGAATTAGATTACGGAAAATATGTTATAGTGGTGATTATTAATCTGGTTTGCGGTTAGTTGATTGAAATTTTAAAGGTGATATCGGTATGCATATTTAAGTATTGGAAAATTCATCATATCTCATTCATCAATAACATTATTTATACACTGGATCGAATGATAAAGATTATGGAACAGACGAGTGTATTGCTCATCAAATGTTCACAGATTATACTTCGTATACATGAAGTATTGATTTCTTCAGTTCCACCCGCTCTTTATCCGAAGAGGAACTATTCGATGTTGAAAAAATAAATTTCAAAATTTCCACTAGTCATCCGAGGTTGTCCGAGGCAAGCAACGAAACAAAACTATATAATTTATATATTCTAAATATTTAAAAACGTTTTAAATTTATTTTTAAAGTTAAAACTAATTTCATTTTGTTTACAAAATCATAACACATCTAAAAACGATGAACCCAACGGGTGTATACAAATAATTTAGTAACCGAAGCAAGTCTATTCTGGTTGGTTTAACTAACAACAACCACTTCCGCTTTTTATCCCTGTTAGTATAGTTCTTTTCAAACCATATCCCTATTTTTCGAGCATCCGAACTATCGATTTTGTTGAGTTCTTTAAAATAAACCAAAACTTCTTTAAAATCGACCAGAGCTAAACTTTTTAACATTCGAATATGTAAGCTCTAAACTCTCATACCATATTTAGGGAAAATCTTTTTTAAAGCCTTTCTGAAATATTAAAATATACCTTTTGGCTACAAATTTAAATTCTATTCACAAGCTGATTTATATATTTCATAGAATACCTCGAAATATGCGGCGTGAGTTTTAGAACATAAAAAATAAAATAAAAATTCATTTAACTCATTTTTTCTAGAAAAAAACATTTGTTCAAAAACCAATTTTTGTTTTTTTATGTACTTTCAAATTTAAATTTAACAGACGATTTACTAAAAAAATTGTTTCGTCGTTTTTTATATAATCACGCATAGATTTGAGATATTAACATTTCAATCTTGTTGGAAAAAAAAGTTATACAGCTTTTTAAGCTCGATTCGGCTTAAAACGGAGAAAATTTAGATGAAAATGATAACTTTATTTTGATTTCCAGAATCAAATATTCAAACTTATCAAATTAAATATTTTTGAACGAAAATTGAAAAAAAAATTTGCAAAGTGATAAATGTAAAGTTGCTAAGTGTTGTGGTGAACCAGGCCCCTGGGACTAGTGATTTTTGCTTTTGAGCCTGTTTGCTAGGTATAGTAAGTCGGGTTGACTTTCTGGTGAACATTTGACGACGTTACTCCGAATTGTTTGTGATGGTGTGGAGTTTATGCGTCATTTTTTCACGTTCGCATTTACTTCAAATGTCGGGTTTTCATAAGGAGTAGAATCATGAGTATGGTTAGATGGGCCCTTTTTGAGTATATGGAAATTATTTGAAATTATGATAAGAGTGGTTACAAAAAGATTTCCCTTGCATAATCGGCGGTTTATTTCGGCACAAACATTGGTGCAACCCCATTGAAAAGAATTACATTTTCTTTCCAAATGTTACGCATATCCGTCAATAATTAACTTTTGTTTCATTTTAAAATGTTCATATTCATAATGGGAATTATACGCTACTCCAATAATATTTATACGAATAACAATTTTTTTAACACTTTTTTATAACTTTTTTATCATCACTATTTTTAACACTTTATCACTTTTAGCACGAATAATTTAAACATCGATTTTGTTCTTTAAGTAAACCCCAGTATATGTAAGAAGTATATACAGGGTGTCCACCGAGAAGGTATACTACTTTCTTGTGCCGCCATTTTGGTAAACGTTAGTCTTGACAGTTCATATTTGGCAGTCGTGAAGTAGACACGTGGCAAATTTATTATGGAAAAATATTCGATAAACCAACGTGTTTTAATCGTTAAAACATTTTATCAAAATCAATCATCGATTACTGTGACGATGAGAAAGTTACGTGAAATTTTTGGGAGAAACAACGTGCCAACAAAACGTACTATTTATTGTGTAGTGAATGATTTCGAAGAAAGAGGGTCTGTAGGTGATAGGCCCAATCATGGGCCATAACGTACTGCAAGATCGGCTGAAAACATTACTGCTGCTCAAGAAAGTGTTCAAAACAATCCATCAACCTCAATTCGACGCCGTGCTCAGGAGCTTCGTCTTCAAAGAACAAGTTTGGTCACAATTTTGCACAAGGATTTGCATTTGTTTCCATTTAAGATTCAGTTGACACAAGAGCTTCTTCCACAGGACCATTTACGCCGCCGTACATATGCCAATAGGATGTTACAGCTATTAAAAGTCAAATCATTCTTGATTTTGAAAATTTGATGAATAATCCGTAACGTAAAATGCAATCGTTTATTAATTTTGACCCCCACCACATTTACAACATTTCTTGAATTCTTTAATAACAACGTGTCGTGTTTAGATATAAAAATTTGACATCTAATCTGCATATGGGGTAAAAATAAATTTATTAGTTTAGTTAAACATGTAATTTTAATGTTTTATTATTTAATGGTAACAAAATACAGTCGAACTTCTTTTAACCGGAACTGTCGGGCATAGCACCATTCTGGTGAATCGAATTTTCCGGATGTTCGAACCAAGTATGAGGAGAGTCGGCGTTGAAAAATAGTTCGGTTTGCCTTAATTGTACAGGGATTAAGTGTGAAAAATATGTGTTTTTTGCGTATTCACTTGTAGCATCGCTGCTTCTGGTCAATCTGTGTTGTTGCATCATTAAATTATCAACTGTTAATAGTGCAACATTAAGGTTTTACCGAAACCAAAAATAGTATTTGCCTTAAACAGTTGAATTTGTGAATGGTGATGATAAATATTGGCTATAATTTGTGGATTTTACCAAATAGTTCTACATAATCATCACAACCCGAGTCCGGAGCCGCCTGGAGCTTATTGGAAACAATTGTTTCTTTAATCTTTTATCTACCTTTCAAGAGTTTTGTCTATATATATTTTAAAAAACAATTTAATTAAAATTAAAACCAACTAACTAAAACAAATGCATTTCATTTCCGAATTATGAATTGATCAAGTAACATATTTTACTATGTGTGACGAATCCATGTTGTATGTGTATATGGATTGAGGAACGGCTAAAGAAAAACTAATGTTTTCGTTTTCAGCACATGATTATCTAGTTTTGCACTACTTCATTATCTACGCAAGCACAGATA
Source organism: Tipula unca (assembly GCA_951394425.1). Lineage (NCBI taxonomy): Eukaryota > Metazoa > Arthropoda > Insecta > Diptera > Tipulidae > Tipula > Tipula unca. Next base: position 96,558,716 of record OX596381.1, on the reverse strand, counting down.
TAATTGACGAGTGCTAGCGTATAGCGAGGAACTTATTTTATCAGTCATCAATTCAAATTACATATTTTAGTTTATATTTATGCGTTTTGCAACAATCTTGGACAAAATAGTATAATACTGAAAGTTAAAATCCAAAAATGTAGTAAAACGTATCTACATAAATATTGATTGTATTTCTCTCTGATTTTTCGATTGTGGTTGTTAACATCAAAAATTAAAATATCGCCTACACTGGTATAAGACCCAAAAGCCGCTACTGAAGGAATATGAACAAATATGTATTCGAGTACCAGGATTATATGAATGATGATCATATGGATGAGTTTTTCTGCAATGTAATATATACAAAAATTTTGGAATATATAGTATGAATACGTGAAAAATTCGACGGCTAAACCTGAGACATTTTTAAACTTTAAAAATATGTAAGAATTTTGTTAACTTTAGTCACGATATTTTAATAATGAGGGGCATTGGCATTTGCGCTCCGCGCCCTCTTCGAATGTTCTGTTCAAATGCACATTGTACTCATATGGCTACACCGTCCCCGGATGAAAATAATAATTAGCAATTATGTGCACTATTATGTGCCCAATAGCCAGTCATTTAATGTTCGAATAACAAGCAGGGAATCTTCGCCACAAAATATTCATAAACAGAACTATGCATGCCGTTTGCTATATTAGAGAGTTGCCTGTATTATACTTAATATACGCCGGTAGAACCAAATACCTATTAGTGTTACCTATATTAATTTATACAATATTTTAAATAATCACCCAAGCATTAAAAAAATGCTTGATTTTGTATAATTTCAATTTATTTACTTTTCTAGATTTTCCCCAAAAAGAAAAATGACGTTGGTGTGTTTTTTATTAGGATAAAAAATTATTTATATAAATATATCAGAAAAAAAAAAATTAAAATAAATACTGTGTCATTTCCAACATCATATAAAATGAAATTGTTTAGGGGTGGAAATTATACAAATATATCATATTAATATATATTATATATACATACATACATTATGCACAAAATAAAATGAAGACAGTCAAAAAGACACCAAAAGTTTAATCAAAAAATAAATATATTTTATTTGATTGATTAATAAAAAAATAATTTAAAGAACCAAAAAAAATAAATAAATAAATAAATAAGACAGAATGTTTATTCGCCTAGTGAAGAAAATACATACATACATGAATATTTTGCCTGTCTTCGAAAATGAAATTGTCATAAATGATGTCAAATTTAAAAGTTTAGATTTGTTTTCTTATTTTTACACATTTTCTTATGATGCCAAAAAGCACAAGCGTAAACATTTAAAGTGGAACGAATTGTAAGACATTTAGAAATGTATAAACCATACACATGTAGCATGTAGGCATCTTTTTTGTTGTATATTTTCGTTAATTCTATTTATTTTATCAATAAATTATGTAAATATGTGTATACAGTATATTACGTAGATTTTTGCTCTTGTTAATCTGTTTGCTATTACACATTTTGAGTTTAATTGGAGAAGTTTAAAATGTTCATATTGTAACGTACCGTTCTAGTTGCACACCCTGCACATGGTTGCTACTCTTTTGATCCGGGGAGCTTAGTCTGGGCGGGTACCTAGTTTAGCAACCAACATTGTTACATAACTTTAAACTAATCATGTGCACAAAAAAATAACCCATTAACACCAGTTCAAACCTACTCCCTACTTAATTTAATTCATACAACCATAAAAGAAAAGTCCATCACCAACTTATTGAGTTATTCCCCTCCCCTCCTTCCGCGATCCTCTTAGCGAATCATCGCATCAACCCAAAATTGAAACATACCAAATATATACTTTTAATAAATAATTTGTAAATAATTTTTATTATTATTATGAAATTTTTCTTATAGATATAAGTAACAAAAATGATTGGTAGATGTATTCTACGGTAAAGTAACAGTATTGTATAATTGATAAAAAAAATAACAAACTAAATGTAAATTAACTAGATTTTTATAATAAATAAATAACGAAATTACGAAGTACTGTCAATGAGATGGAACAGTATAAAGTAGTTCTATTGACCCCTTAAACCATAAAAAAAACATATGATCTCACGCTACACTAATACATATATAGTGACTCAGATCTCGAGTTTCTTAAGGCAAGAAGGCAACACCAGCGGGCTCGGAAGAGAGACAGGGCCTCGACAGAGGAACTGAGACGAAACTACGAAGAAAAAAGGCGTCTTCTCAGAAACGCCATCAGCACGAGTAAACGAGAATGTTGGAAGGAACTCTGCGCGGAGGTGGACCGGGACCCGTGGGGCAGGCCGTATAAAACGGTCATGCATAGGATTAAAAGCCTACCCGCAACAACACCAACTTGTCCCGACATGCTGCTCAGAATAGTTGCACACCTATTTCCGGAGAAACCAGAACTCCCCGACTACCACCAGGAGGAAGTAGTGGACATTCCCAGAGTCACCATAGAAGAGCTCACGAAGACCTGCGCTAGATTGCAGAATGGCAAGGCGCCAGGACCAAGCGGCATACCCAACATCGCACTCAAAAGTGCAATTGCTGCCAGACCAGACACGTTCATAAGCATGTACGACGCCTGCCTACGACAAGGCGTGTTCCCGACCCGATGGAAGCAGCAAAGACTTGTTCTTCTCCCAAAAGGGAAGAAACCACCGGACGACCCATCATCTTTTCGTCCACTCTGCATGCTGGACTCGGAGGGGAAGAACTTGGAGCGGATAGTGGCCGACAGATTGGAGCAATACATCGATCCTCAACTTTCCGAATTCCAATTCGAATTCAGGAAGGGGAGATCGACCATCGACGCACTGGAACTCGTCACGAACATCGCAAAGGAAGCCATCTCAGGAAAGAGATGGAAAGGCGGTTCCAAAAAGTGTTGCCTCATCGTCACCCTGGACATCAAGAACGCGTTCAACACGGCCCGCTGGGATCGAGTTTTGGAGGCTCTTGAGAAGATGGGAGTGCCCTACTACCTACGAAGGATGGTCAGATCGTACTTCAGAGATCGACTTCTACACTACGAGACGGAGCAGGGACCAGCGGTACATAGGGTCACGGGAGGAGTACCTCAGGGCTCCGTCCTGGGGCCACTCTTGTGGAACGTTATGTACGATGGTCTACTCCATCTAGAACTACCGGCGAACACAACCCTCGTGGCCTTCGCGGACGACGTGGCAGTTGTCCTTGTGGCGAAACATCTGGAGGAGCTGGAAGCCGCATTCTCCACCACCATCAGGAGGATAAGACAGTGGATGCGATCGGCAGACCTGTCTTTGGCGGAACACAAGACCGAAGCACTCCTTGTGAGTAGTCGGAAGAAAATGGAGACCATCACCATCAGGGTAGGCGACCACGACATCCAGTTGCAACCCCACATCCGGTATCTAGGAGTGGTCTTGGATGCGAGGCTCAACTACAAGGAGCATATATCCAGCGTGAGCAGGAAGGCATCAACAGTCCAGGGCGCGATTTCACGGATAATGCCCAATATCGGAGGACCCAGGCAAATCCGGAGACGACTACTGGCAACTGTAGTCACCCCCGTTCTGCTATACGGAGCACCGGTGTGGGCGGAATCGCTAGAGTTAACAACTTACCGCAAGACAATGTCATCAGTCCAGCGGCTCTCAGCGATCAGAGTGGCGTCAGCATACCGAACGGTATCGTACGATGCGATCAATGTCGTGGCATCATGCCCGCCCATCGACATCCTGGCAGGAGAACGGCAACGCCAACATCGCAGGAAGAGGGAAGAGCAGCGAAGGGTCCTCTGTGAAGAGGAGAGACCCGAGAGTCTTCGTCTCTGGCAAGAGAGATGGGACAGCTCAACGAAAGGTCGGTGGACACATCGACTGATCCCAGATGTCACCAAATGGGTCACTCGCCTGCACGGGGAGGTCGGGTACTACATCACCCAACTCTTGGCTGGGCACGGGTGCTTTCGGGCATATTTTCACCGATTCAAGAGAAGTGACTCCCCAAACTGTCACCATTGCAGCGATGTGACTGAAGATGCAGAGCACGTGTTCTTCCAGTGTCCGCTCTACGAGGGGACACGGGCGGAACTTGAGAGAAATTTGGACCATTCCATCAATCCAGAAACCATAGTGGAGTGCATGCTGAAGAGCCAATCGGCATGGAACAAAGTTGCATAGTACGCGGAATCCATCATCAAGGATCTTCGCACCACGTACGAGGATGAGATGTAATAACACCAGCAACATCGGACAGCAGTAACATCAAATAAGAACGCCCCGGCGAAGTAGTATTTATAAAGAGTGCCGCCGGGGAACCACCGTTCCAGGAGCAGGGTTAGAGGTGTAGGTTAGGGTTTAGTGCGGTAAAAATCCCACATAACTCGTATGACAGGTAGAAGGTTTGCCCAGACGAGTACCTTTTGAAGGTTCCCCCCTGTACCTCGTTAATCTAAATAAAAAAAAAAAAAAAAAAAAAAAAAAAACAAGATCTCGAGTTTCTATTCTTTTAACAGGAAAGCAAAATTTGTACAGACGAAAAGGAAAATTTATTTATTTATAAAAAGAAAAGAAACAATAACAGTACTCACCCAATGTCTGCCAAGCGCTTCGCGACGTTGAGGATCCTGAAAAGCAAAATTTATCGCACCAGCAAAAGCTAATGTGAAATATAAATTTTCCTTGTTCTGCTCAATTCACTTATTTGATTTCACTCTTTTGAGATAACTATAATTTATATATTTTTTTCAGTAAAGGCCATAGAAAACACTTAACTGACACAATATTCATATTTTTAAATAAATAATTAAATTCTTAAAGATTCCTAATACATTTATTCAATCACACTATACACCGTCACTATCCGCCGGTTGAGCAGACCATTTAAAAGCAAAGCTGCTGTATATGAACGCGTGTTGTGACGTCCGTTTATGTCAAGGACGATGACTGCTCACACGTGATACGGTATTTTTATGTGGCTGCTTAAGAGGCCGCTTCAAATTTCATGTTTCGTGTTATCCAGTTCAGTAGATTTTAGTATATTTTTTTTCTTATTTTTTAATTTTTAAGGCTGACGGAGGATAGATTCTCACACAGAGACGTTAAGTTGCCCTGGTATTACCGTTGCGATACACAACGAAATTGCGGGACCACCCGTCAGCTGGAACTCGATTAATCGAGAGAGATATTTAAGATTATGTACAGATGTAAATGATATACGAATGGAAATCACTTTCGGCCACTTATAATGCCGCTTGAATTTTTAACTTTTAATTTAATTTAATTTTTACTGTTCACACTCAAATTTTGTAAACGAATGACTGAGTGACCACGACAGTATTATTGCTCATCAGCTGTTAAAATTTGAATTTCCCAAGCCGGGCAATTATAACAAAGAACAAGTTATTTGTACTAAATTGTTTTATAAGTATGAGTAATACAGGCTGTCATACAAGTAGACCAACGTTACAATATTTTATGCGAGTGAAGTTAGACCTAAATTAGAACTAAATAAAAAAATTAAAAAATAGTTTTAACTTAGTACAAACTTTACACGCCATATATGATTTGTGAAGTTTATACTAAAACTAAATATTTGTGAATGTATTAGTCAAATAGTAGTGTATTATAAGAGACAGTCATCATTTAGGCAAATAATAAAATATTTAAAAAGTAACATTGAATAATTAATTTACTTCCTTTTATCATAAAAATTTATGAAATAATTAAAGCTAGAGATTCAATATTTATTACAAATCTCACTATGTTTTTTCGATAGGCCTGAACTAACACTACAATCATGCCAAACCGTTTGTAAAGCTAATGGCTTTCACATGGTCAAATTAAGGTTTCAGTAAATTTACATTTTAGGATTTTCTTAAGAAATTGCGTATCTTAAGATTTTCACTATTTAGCACAAATCTCAGTATGATTTTTCGATAGGCCTGAACTAGCACTACAATCATGCCAAAACGTTTGAAAAGCTAATGGCTTTCACATGGTCAAATTGAGGTTTCAGTAACTTTACATTTTAGGATTTTCTTAAGAAATTGCGTATCTTAAGATTTTCACTATTTAGCACAAAGTATAATTTTTCGATAGGTTTGAACTAGGTTAGGTTAGGTTAGGTAAGGGTGGCCGTCCTAAAGGACTAGCATAGACACAAAAATGGTCCGTAGCTGTACCACATTCCTCTTCACTCGCTAAACCATCCTGAGCTTACCAAGAACCGTTTAAAGTCCCGGATTTCGATCTTACTAAGATCCGAGAGGTCGTTCAAAGGGGAAGTTCCCATAAATGTTGTTCTGCTATACGCTAGACTAGGACAGGTGCAGAGCAGATGGAGCACATTTGACTTCTCCTCCTCATCACCACAGCTGCGGCAGAAATCGTGGGGAGGGACACCGTCTGCTCGCATGTATCCCAACGAGACAATGTCCCGTTATAGCCCCCACGACCATACCAATATGGTGCCGTCGAAGCGATATCAGTTGGCCTGATCTGACCGGTCAAGTCCAGGCCAGATTTGCCTGGTTATTACACACGAACTGGCGTTAGACCATCTGACGTTCGATTCTTTTAAGGCTTCTTCCTGAAGCAGCAGTTTACATGAAGCAAGCTGTATCTTTATATCCCGCCTGCTTTGGGTTATTAGGTGTGCTGTACCCTTCCGGGCCAACTCATCTTCCATTACATTCCCTGCGATATTGAAATGCCCTGGCACCCACGTCAAGCGGATGTTGAACTGATCAGCCATCTCATTTAAAGATGCCAGACAGTTCTGGGCTACCTTCGACGTCAGGGAGTATGATTGTAGGGTTTTAATAGCAGCCATGCTGTCCGGAAAAATGCGAATATCCCTCGTAGATATTACATTATATTTCAACCAGTCCATGACTTCCATTATCTCATGCCTCATTCTCCATAACCGTTTCGTTCACCCAGTCCTCTCTGGTGGGAAACTCAGTTTGGAATTTCATCTCAACAGATGGCAAAGGAATAGCGTAGTCGGTAGCTTCCGGAATACCTCTTTTGCATATGATAGATGAGTGCCCTGCATTGTTACAGGCCCACCTAGATATGGGTTTGAGCCGAATGGCTGTGCAAGATGCAAGGTGCTCGGCCGCAATATCCAAAGGAGTAAGATGAACGAGAATCTCCAGAGCTTGAGTAGATGTGCTCCTGAGAGCCCCACTTATACACAAGCAGGCCGTTCTTTGGACTTTCATCAAAAGTTTAAGGTTGGCCATAATTTTTAACGCTGTCCACCAGACGACAACCCCATACAGCAGTATAGGTTTGACCACTAAGACGTAGAGCTAGTATACTATGTGGGGCTCCATACCCCTTCTCTTTCCAATGGCATTTTTGCTGGAGTAGAGCGCTATAGAAGCTTTCTTTACTCTCTCTACGATGTTTGGTTCCCAGCTTAGCTTGCTGTCCAAAAGCAGTCCGATGTATTTTGCTTTATCCGTAAAGATCAAGCGAGTACCATTTAATGTTGGCGGGTCACACTGAGGAGTACCATTTAATGTTGGTGGGTCATCACACTGAGGAAGTTTGTGCTTCCTGGTAAAGAGGACCAGCTTTGGTGTTTTTTTCTATCAAACATTGTTGGAGACTCAATAAACATTTTAGTCGAATTTAATTAAAATAATGTCAGTGTTAACGTACATGTATAGTGTTGTTACAGTTGTAATTCGGAACCATTACACGATTTAAGTTCTTTTGCGCCAATTTAATAACTATAGATCATTTGGTCTGGCGTCTGGTATACCACAACCGAATACCTAATTATACATAAGTATTATTGCTTTATTAGCGTCACTTATGTATATACGAAGCTTAATTTGAATTTCTTATACTAGGCCATTATTTAGAATCATATTTATTAACAATAAATTTTCACATAAAGTATTAATTGCTTTTATTTATTGCACTATTCCCATATAATCTCTCCAATTGGAGAGTTTGTTTAGAATAGGATAGCTAAAAAAACTTAACGAATCTTTTTTGAATAAAACTAAATTTTTTACATGATTATTATTATGAGATCGTACTTCATCTATCGGGGATCTTCATCAGATCTCTAATCTCAATATTGTACAAAACTCGGTAAGTACCATGTTCTTAGCGTCCAACTTTCACATCCATACATTACAACGAGCCTGATCAACGCTCTGTAAAGTTTCAGTTTCACGGTATTTGTTAGATTATAAGATTTTAGCAATGGCCAGAGGATCTTCTTGCCGAATACCCGAGTTAACTGCAAATATTCTCGACAGTTTATTCTCAGCATCAACGCTGCATTGAGATTCCGTCACTATCAAATTCCTCTCTTAAATACAGCAATTTTATTAGCCTCTGGAGTTGGTCTTGATAGTCCCCAATTAAGCCTTCCGCGAAAGGAGTGATTCTATCTAATATAATATGCAGAATATTTGATTGTAAGCTGTACAAGGAGCTACACCGCGATAAAAATCTTGACATTACGTTCATTTAATTCAATTTCCCTAAATTCGACTAATGTTTATGTTAAAATAAGTTTGTTGTTAATGGCTTTATCTAATAGAAAATATCTTTTCATTGTACAACAATGTTGCTTGCACTGATTTTCTGAAATATTCCAGTCTCAATCAATTTACCAATAACATTTTCTGCAATATGAAATACCTATAATGCTACAACGTTATAAAATTAAACATTGCATCATTCCAATTAAAATCTCAATTATTACAGTTTAGTAAGTAGTACATTTTTTAAGGGTAATTCTTTTATTTTTAGTTTTGTAATTTTTTGTATAAATTTCTCCATTGCAAATATTGTATAGTATGTTTCAAACCTAAAATACTTTCAAAATGTAAGTATAATTTTTTTTTCAAGTTTAGCGCCAACATTCAAACCAATCTAATTACGAAAATAACATTAAGTATCTCTATTGGAAACCGTAACTCATTGAAAATTCTAAAAGTCATTTAATCCGTTCTATCAAGCTGAATAAATGTCGTATTAAAGTTAAAACATTTTCTCTTAATTGAATAAGCAATACATTGCTTAAACAAAGTTTATTTTTTGAAAGAAGTTTAAATTTAAAACGAGCTTATTCTAATTACTTTTAACGTAGAATATTTCTATCTGCTGACACTATGCATGAAAAAAGCATTAGAATTTCGCGTACCATGTTGTAACTTATTGATTCATAATCAACGTTTAGGATGATCAGAACAATAATTTAAAAATTTTCTAAAGTGGATTACAAATAAGAATTATGTCATATGTATATGAATATATGTATATTTGTATGTATTTAATTAACCTTATTACAGATTATCCCAGCTGTCCGAGAATTTAGGATGCTGAATACATTATATTCGATTTGGTGACTAACCTTGTAGTAGCAAATAATACTTTCTTTGATAGCAAAATTCTGTTGATAATATTAAAATATACAAATCATGTTTTAAAATCATAAATAATTGGCCGGATGACTTCAAAAGCCTGGTTTATTCAAAATCATATGGTTATAAAATCTCTACACAGTCGTACAAATCTTGATTTTGGTATGCTAAAGCCCTTGTTTTAACACAATTGTTGGGGAATTATCGAATTCAATTTGCGCTGGTCAAACGTTCTATTTAAGTGCATAATCAATTTTTTATCCCAAAAATCATTACTTTGGTATTACTAAAAGTCAATAAAAACATTTCAAATTGTTATAAAGTGTTGTGAAAAGTGTTAAGTTAGTTTTAAAAAAAGCGTACCCTGAATATTGTAGAAAATTCAAGGGTACGCCGAGATACATAATTTATTTCGAGCATTTGCCAATGTTACTTGTATGGCTCCATGAAAAGTCTTATGCAAATCTAAAATTATTCCCTTGCTGATCGTTTTAATCATCGGTAGATTCTTGGACAGCTTTTGACTCACTGGTACTTGGGACGTTTGCAAACGTCCACGTAATCGAATTATCCCAATCTTGTCCTATCCCACATTGTACTTTTCATCAACGCCTGAAAGTATCGGCGTCGTTCAATTCTAATTCACTTCAGTTCTGGTACTGCTACTTCTTTCGAATATTGCCGCTGCTTATGAACGTAAATTTTTTGTGCCTTTGTCAATATATACAAAAATATGCTTCAATTTGTGAATGCTTGAAATTTTATCAATTAATTCAAGAAGAGTGTTGACCTTGCCGCTAGCGGCTCCAATTATTATCGGTTTGTGTTTCAAGTATCTCGTATAATAGCTTCGTTGGCCATATGTCTGATATTTCCTGCAAATGTTGGTCCTATCCACCACATAGAGTTTTATTGCGTGATGGTACATACTGCTGATCCTCTTGTATAATTCCATGGTAGTTGAAGTAAATTATTTCTAATCTGAGATATTCGATTGGCCACGAAGGTTTCTAGCTTTGAGATGTGTCATTTCAAGCGAACATATCTACATCTTGGTAGTTCAATGTAGTTTTGACATACACTAGAAGCCTGGATAAAAATGAGCTACATTTAGTTCCAGTATTGGAACAGTTAGTTTTTCTTGATTGGGGCAACCCGGGTCTTTGCCACTAACAAACTGGTTGTAGTTTTACTAAAAAACATTTATTTGTTAAAATAAAAATTAGATACAATGTATGTACGTATCTCAAAATAATTGTGATATTATTCTTTTCTAACTTTTAACATTTTTTTAAATATTTTTTAGACTACTAGAATAGTTACACTACTATACAGTACAAATTATTTATTTACACCTACAATTAACACTTCATAATTAATTAAATTAAAAACATATTATTTACATAAATAATCAATTTAACAAAAAAAATTCAATTTTTATGTAAATAGTGAATATTTGCCATTTATCGCTATGAAGTCGTATTCGATTGAAGCCTGTGTTAAAGTTTTTCAACAGCACTACAAAAATGTTGAAAAAATAAAAAGCACGATTCGCGCAATGAATATTTTGGTCGCCATATTCGCCCAAATAAAACAACCATCGGTCAACAAACAAGAAAACTGTCTCATTTGCGCCAACGAGAATCCATGTGAATATCAAGAACAGCCGTTACATCCTCAAAAAGTGACTGTTTAGTGTGCTTTGTGGCCAAGAGGCATCATCGGATCTTATTTTTTAAAAATGAGGATGAAAACGCGTTTATCACCAATTCTACACGATACCATGCAATGATAACTGCAATTAGTGTTTTTTTTAAATAAAGTTGTGAGTTGAGCAAGATGCAACAAACCTATTTAAAATAACGTTAATTAGTATTCCATATTGAAGTAGGTTTGGATCGATTTCGTTTTTTTCTTAAGATTCGGATTTTTAACTTTCCTATATGGAAATATAACTTTATTTAATCACACCCGGCTATTTAAGACAAATTAAATACGACGTTACATATATTTTATACTAGCGGTCAAAACGAACAGCAAACAACTTTTATACTATGGTAAACGAGTGTACTCGATTCAGGCACACAACACATTATAACTCTACGAAAATTTACCAAACTTAAACTAGGCGCGTTATAAGGCACTTTCATCGACAAAATTAAAAATTGGAAAACGTGTTTTGAACGGAATTTATAATTCGGAATTTTAAAAATCTTAAAATCTAGTAACTACTAAATATGGATTTAAAATGATTTCAATCGAAAATGTAAATAAAATTCTCAGTTTGAAGCCCATGGATACCATTGTCAAAATTCATCGGCCACCTGTTTCGCTCTCTCTTATATTCGGTCATATACAGCGCCACGGCAGTACCTTGCATACCATATCTGATATTAGAACTCGATTTAAATCAGTTTGTTGATACACCCAGCAGCGATATTTCGATAGAGGATCTTAATCAACATTACGAGTAAGTAATCATAATATATGCTTTTAAATTTTCTTTTAGGATCACAATAGATCTCCACCGGATGTCCCAAATGGTTAACAGTTAGACAATAATCGGCATTAATTAACATCTCTTTTTGATCAGTATCGCAAACTGATAAATCGGACATATTTTACTTACATCGAATATTAGGACGTGGACTTAATGTTATTCCACCGAGGATTCAGGTTTAAACTGAATTTAAAAACAGCTAATCCCTTATGATAACCAATAATATTATGATGCCGTGGTACAAAATCAAAACATAGATTAGTATATATATAATCCTTTTGAGAACCGTCGACAATTAAACAAAAATTCACGTGAGTTTTGTCCTAAATCTGTCCTAAAAACTAAAAAAACAAAAATTAGGATTTCTTTAGGAAAAAATTCACAATTCTATATATGTAGACAGGTGAAGTTTGTCCTAAATCCTAAAAATGTTTACATGTGTAAGTGAGAATATCATGTTTTATACGGATAAAACGATAAATCTAATATTTTACCCGATTAAGTGAATTTTTATAACTAAATAAATTTTCAAATTTTCCTGAAAAATCGCTAGAAAGCTAACATCATATTGACGTATTGCTCACGATGTTATTGGATCTAAGCAATCCGAAAAATATTTCATTTTTGGAAAATGTAGGGGATTCGGGTGTTTAGGATCACCATATCTGATATGACCTGTATCTCGATTATATGATTTTTCCGAATTTTCTTGGGAAAATCCTAGGAAGCTAACACCATAATGACATATATTCCAATATGTCATTGGGTCTAAGCTATCCAAAAAGTATTTCAATTTTGGAAAAAGTAGGGGATTAGGGGGTTTAGGACAACCATGTTTGGTATGACCTCATGTATGTCTATTATATAATTTTTCCGACTTTTCTTGGGAAAATCCTAGGAAGCTAACACCATAATGACATATATTCCAAGATGTCATTGGGTCTAAGCTATCCAAAAATATTTCGATTTTGGAAAAAGTAGGGGATTAGGGGGTTTAGGACAACCATGTTTGGTATGACCTCATGTATGTCGATTATATGATTTTTCCGAATTTTCTTGGGAAAATCCTAGGAAGCTAACACCATAATGACATATATTCCAAGATGTCATTGGGTCTAAGCTATCCAAAAATATTTCGATTTTGGAAAAAGTAGGGGATTAGGGGGTTTAGGACAACCATGTTTGGTATGACCTCATGTATGTCGATTATATGATTTTTCCGAATTTTCTTGGGAAAATCCTAGGAAGCTTACACCATAATGACATATATTCCAACATGTCATTGGGTCTAAGCTATATGAATAATATTTCAATTTTGGAAAAAGTATATAATTGACATACATGAGGTCATGCCAAACATGTTGTCCTAAACCCCCTAATCCCCTACTTTTTCCAAAATCGAAATATTTTTCGGATAGCTTAGACCCAATGACATCTTGGAATATATGTCATTATGGTGTTAGCTTCCTAGGATTTTCCCAAGAAAATCCGGAAAAATCATATAATCGACATACATGAGGTCATATCAGATATGGTTGTCCTAAACACCCTAATCCCCTACTTTTTTCAAAATTGAAATATTTTTCGGATAGCTCAGACCCAAATTCATCTTTGTGGTTTCTTTGTTATGGTGGTATCTTCCTTGGGTTTCGCAAAGGAATTTCGCAAAATAATGTAATCATCGCACTATATTTTATATTGTTAGTGATAAAATTCGTTATATCGAGACATTCTGCTTTGTACACTAACACATATAAACTGAAATTATTTTTGTTGTTTTTTAGGACAGATTTAGGACAAATTTCACCTACGTTTAAACGAGCCATCATAATTCTGGAGTCACGTTGTTTGCGGCAAACATAAATTGTTCGCCTAAATCGACCTTTATCCGGATAGCGAGTTTCAATAATATGGCTCCCGTTAATGAACACATGGGCAACAATATTGCCAGTTTTGATACAATTACCACTAACATTTTGTGGTAAACGACAATCTGATTCTACTACTTCCGCTTTGACGGGTGTAATTATAAGTCCTTCCATACCCTAGTACTTTTTAGAGGTGATACTAAATTTTTCATTTGCAATCAAGAACTGAGTTTCTGGAGTTTGACAAGACTGAATGTGTGCATCAGAATTGTCAAGTCCTCCTGTGAATCGAAAGCGATTTTTATACGCAAATGGCTGTGTACTCATAGTTTTCGGAGATGATATCGCACAGTAATGTTCCGAAAGTATTTTTACTGCCTTAATCACAGTAATAGTTGGTTTTCCAACTTAGCAGAAAACCAACTACTTCGTAGAATTTCGGGGATTGTGTTCACTGAGAAAAAAGGGCTACCTCAATTTTAGGAAACGCTGGTTTTGTTTCGAGGAATTTAAAATTTCCAAAAATTAAGACAAAAATGTAAGATTTTCCTGGCTTTAATGTAAAAAGTAATTCTTTCAGTCATAATTAAACATTAAACTAAGGTTTTCAAAGACTCTTTAAATTGTAGCAAAATTTATAATTTAGTTTTAGTTTTAAGGAATTTTACATAATTTTGAGTTAAATTAACATTGAATTAATGTAAAATCTAAATCCGAAAGTTGTGCAGCTATTGAACTCATGAATATAGTTTAGACAAGCTGCTTTTCTCCAATTCAATTATATTTTGTATTAAAATTAACTGCAATAGTTACTATGCGTGATTCTAAAGAAATATTCCTGTTGATTAAGATTTTTTATAGTGCTGTTAGGAATTAAACTAACATTTGATTGGCAAAGGATACATTAACGTAATCAACAATGTCTGAAGATTTATCGAGTGGTAAGGTTATCTGAAATTTATTTACGTTTTTTTAATTTGATTTGCCGTAATTGCTTATATTTGCCATTTTATATTAGAAACATTATATATTGAAAAAGAACAAAATGGAACAACGAATTTGTATGAGAACAGTATGATTATTTTCGAAAATACTGACCAAGGACGGCATAATGAGGAAATAATTTTGGTAAACATACGAAATGATTTTCAGTATAGATAGGAACAAGGTCGAAGAAATACAGTATCAGTGGGACATTCTCTATTTACGAAACAAATTTGCAGGTAACCTAATTCCAGTCTTTATGATTACAAGAACAACAACTTTGAACTTATATTCATATTACAGAAGCTGGTTATGATCAGATTTCGGATTTGCAATTAATATCTAATAATAAAATAGTTGAATGGCGATAAGAAAACGTAATTATTTCCACAGAAATTTAATACATTTATTTGTAATTTAATGCCATTTTGTTTTAGGGATACAATGTAGAAGTGACCCTGTTAAGTGGGTCTATCAAATCTGTTACAAGTTCCGTAAGTAGTTGGCTTCAAAACCCAATTGAAAGGACACCAACGAAATCGAAAACTTGCACAACGAACAAAGCTTTAAAAATATTTTTAAACACCGATAAGGGCCGACAAATTTGGAACAGTTATATTTCGACAAACCCTCCTAAATTGGGAGACATTGAAAGAAAAATTCTTTTGGACGGCATACTAAAAAATCATTATGTTTCAAATACGTCAATGAATTACATCGACTTCGACAAAATTTCATCCGATATTGCAAGTACTTTTGTTGCCGAAAAAAAGGTAAAATTTCCCACAGTAACTTACTGATAAAAATGTTTTTCATAGTTGTATATATAAATTTAACTCGACTTATAGGAATTTTACTACCATCGTATTGACAAAAAACGACCTACCGGAAAACTCTATACTAAATATAGAAACTAAGCCCCAAAGCTGAAGAAAATTGGGTGGATTGGCGCGACGAAAATGATTAAAATAGATTCATCGCACTCAATGGGTATTTTGCTGATTTTGCGCATCTGTTTTTTAATATCACGGTTTTTTTTTATATTCATTAGTTAGCGAAAACAGCAGCCAAAATTTTAATACCAACATAGAATATGTGAAAGGCGAAGAATTCGACAAGGACAAAGAATGGTTGCAGTGCATGGATGTTTCATGGAATACTGTAGAAATAAAATTTCAAAATACATTTAAAGAGCGCCAACAAGAACTTTTAAATGATAATTTAAATGTTCAGACATTTTATGAGGATTGGATCAGCTAGAGACACCCAGACGCCTTTAGACTTGTATGTAACACTAATTTGGTGGTAAACTAATTATGTCAATTTCAAATGATGTTTTATATACTTAGATTGCTCTCGAGTTTCAAATGTTATTCCCAGAAAAAGAGCATTTGACAAAAAAATGGGATACTTTTGTTCATAAAATAACTTCAATTATGAAAAATAAAATTAAAGATAAATCATTTCTCGAACAACTCTCTGATGTATCGCAAAATGAAGGTACAAATTTTATTGGTTTATTTTCCAACCAAAATGTCTATAAATTTTTTTCTAAATACTAATAATTATAATTTTCTTCTATATATTTTCAGAGTCAAAGTTTTTGTTAATCTTTAAAGAACTTAATTATCTACTGAAACCTTCTGCGCGGCTTATTCGAAAAACGGATAAAAAAATTTGGAAAATTTCAATTCGGGATTTTTTTTACCACTTAGTACGCAACCAATCTTAAAGAAGAGATAACTAAGAAAAATGATATTTACAAAGAGTATGGAGTAAATCTGCATCTCCTTCATTGTTATATTGGAACATTTGAATTAAGACAATTTCTTCTATAGATTTAAGGAACCAATACTTAATTCTATGTTAATCCGATCACCAATATAAGGAATTATTCCTTAAATTGTATACAAAAAACAGTAGTTTATTCGAATTTGCCTTAATTTTTGGAAATAAATTCCTAAATTTAACGACGTTTGCCTTAATTTATGTTTTAAATAAATCAGAGAAATCCTTAAATTTAATCTCGTGCTACTTAAATCTTATAGGCTATCTTTCTTAAATTATGATGGGATATGGCTTAACTTTTCATCTAAATTTAAATGTTAATTTTATGACAGTTTCCATCAAATTAAGGTGTAAAAAACATAGGGTCCAGAGCAAGTCCGAAATTCCTTAATATTAATTACAAAATCATTAAATCTAGGCTAAATTTTTTTCAGTGTTGTCACTATTTAAACCAGCAGATGACATAACATTTTTATATGTGCTTGAAAACACCTCACGGTTATGGGGTGTTGCCCAAAACCATCTTATTACATTTCAATTAACTGATTGCGCACATAACAATATAAATAATAAATTTTGTACAGATCACATAATGGATATTAATCGATATATATATATATATATATATATATATATATATATATATATATATATATATATATATATATATATATATATATATATATATACATATATATATATATATATATATATATATATATATATATATATATATATATATATATATATATATATATATATATATATATATTTATATATATATTCTATAGAATTAATTACAAAATAAACTGTAATAATCAAAATTATTTTAATTAATTATTATAAAACCAATTTGTGCAACAAAGCTATTTCTCATTGTCAAAACCACCAGTCAGTAGTTGCTGGAATGCATTCATGTTTCTTAGATATATCACTGCTGCTTGTAATGAAGCAACCCCAAATTTATGTAACTCTAATTTTTGAGCTGGTGATATTTTAATAAATTATGGTACTTTTATTCTGCCTATTTCACCTTATTCGGTTAACTTTTGTGCTATAGATTCTGGTAGCTTATCATTCCACTGTGCATCGGTTCTCCACATCTCTTGCATTAAGAGCTTTGCTGTTTTCGTTATTGGAGTTAGCCAGCCGATAGGATCAAATAGATTAGATGAATCGGAGAATAGAAGATATTCCGTTGGTGTCTCGTTTTTAGTAAATTTAGCCCGATTTTGTCAAATTCAAACCTCCGCTTCCTGCCAGTTGTCTCATTTGCTGTTGTATGGCTACAACGGCTTCTATGCTGTCTCACCTCCAATCAGTAAACCATCTACTTAATAATCTGTTTCCATTATCCTTTATTCAGTTATTTGTTCTTTTCATTCGTTGCCAATTTCATTAATATTCTCACTGCTAGAAAATTCGTTGCTGTTGTTCTATAGGTGACCGTTTTTAGTTTGTATTCCTTTATGGGCTGTGACGAATTAGTTCCCTACAATAATGATTTAGCTACCAAAATTAGAAATAAATAAAAAAATAAAATATAGTTTTAACTTAGTACAAACGCCGCCCTCGTTAGCACAGTAAGTGGCGTCATTGCTTTGTTATTCGAGGGTCTCGGATTCAATTACTAATGGTGACCAAAAATCACGGTTGGGTGTTTTTAATGTGTGGCATTGAGTGCTGGAATAATCCGCCCAACTTTTATTTTTATTTTTTAGTACAAACTTCACACGCCATATATGTTTTTTGAAGTTTATTATAATAATAATACAGTGTTTAAAGGTCATTACTGGCCCCTTACTGCGTAAACAATCTGGCTCCAACGGTTTCCCTCCTGGGCTTGGTTTTCATACTGTCCTAGACAACCAGAAGAAGCCAAGTCATTCTCTACACCGTGGAGACATCGTCGTTTGCAACGACCTCTGCGCCTACCATATGGTGGCTCCCCTGTCAGAGATCGCTGCACAATTCGTTCCGGATCAGCACGCAGAACGTGACCGAGCCATACTCGCTGAGATTTTATTTCATGCACAATATGGGGGATCTTCATCAGATCTCTGATCTCGAAATTGTAAAGAGCTCGGTATATGCCATCTATTTCGCGTTTTGGCTCGTAAATCACACGCATGACTCATCTCTCAAATTTAAGTAGCCATCTCTTGCACTCAGCGCCCAACTTTCACATCCAAACATAACAACGGGCCTTATCAACGTATTGTAATGCTGCAGCTTTACAAGTTATGGTCAACCTGAAACTGTTGATGAAAATTTGAAGAGCGGCCTGCTTGTGTATACTTGGACACTCAAGTGCACACCCAATCTTCGGATATTCTCTTTCATCTCACGCCTTTAGACCTCGCCAACCAATTGGCAGCTGGCGCAATCATATGGCTGAATTCCATCTTCATGAGGGCCTGCAACAATATAGGACACTTATTAATTATGCGCAACAGACATATCCATGATCCTACCGACTACGCTATCCCATCTAATTCCGATTCCCATTAGAGAGGAGTGGGTGAATGAAGCAGTTATGGACTATCACATTCTGTGAGTTACTGAATGTAAACCTATCTTTCCGGTCTTCAAAAGTCGTAGTGTATTTCAGGCTGACCTTATCGCGATATTAGAAGTGATGGACTGGTTGAAGTATAATGCAATATCAGCAAAGAATATTCTTTTACAGACAGTCAGGATTCCATTAAAATGAATTTAAAATCAATCACACCTCCTTACGTCGAAGGTAGCCCAGAATTTATAAATAAGATGACTGAACAACTCAACCTTTGCTTGATGTGGGTCACCCCTCTAGCGGAGGGCCTGGTTAGTGTCTATAGAGGAGCACTTCGTCCGAATCGATCAGTCACTGATCAGGTCTTTTTGCAGCGGATGATTCTATCTAAATATTATGAGACATCCATCCCCGTACATCAGGTGTTCCTGGATGTCCGACAGGCCTGTGACTCGATCAATCGAGATAGTTTGTAGTCTGCGCTGGAATATTTAGGTATGCCAACAAAAATGGTACGATTGTGTAGAATGACAGTGACACAGTCTCAATGCTGTGTTAAAGTTGAGAACAGCCTATCAAAAATTTTTGCAGTTAGCTCGGGTGTTCGGCAGGGAGATGCTCTCTCCCCGATACTCTTTAATTTCATGTAGGAGTACCTACATCCTTCGTAAAACTAAAACACCTCAGCGCAACATCTTATATCGCCAGTCCAATCAGGTGCTTGCCAATGCAGATGACATATCCGTGATTGGACTGAATAGCAACGGAGTCAAGGAAATTCTTGATCCGCTTGTAGTTTTCAGCTTCTGTTGGACGCCAGATCAATGAGTCCAAATTTTAGAGGTGGCCACTACACGTTTGAAGGAGTGAGGAGGTTCAAATATTTAGACTCTCTTATCACTCACGATAACAGTGTGGGTGAGTATATTAAAGTGCGGCTGGCAGCTGGCAGTTGGCAGCCGTGCTCTGTATCCTCTAAGGTCACTGCTAAAATCTAAACACCTATCAAGTGCCCATGTCAAAGCCATTAGCTTTTCGAGCGGTTCGGCATGATTGGATCATTAGTTTTAAACCTTTAGTTTTATATATGGTTGAGCACTTACAACTATTTGGATATCATATTTTTACATACATACTTTAATGAATACAATAAATAGCTATATGCAAGTAATTTAATGGTCGCCTAAATGTCATTTATGTTCGATACTCACTAATACATATACAAATTAAGTGTTTTTTGTTGGTTTAATTCTAATATTCTAATTTAGGATAAACTACACAAGCGTTCGAAAACTACTTACTCTAAACTACTTACCTTACTACTTACCTTAAATAATATTTCATGACCGCATGATAAAGTCTGGCGTATGGTTTTTCTTTCAGATATCTTATTATAATCTGCAGTAATCGTGCTGCTGCCATTTTTCTGGATTTTCCCAGCATAGTTGGTTCTACGATGAATAACAGATGCACCATATATTTTCCATCTGGTAACCGTGTTGTTGTTTCTGTGACTAGTTTTTTCAGACTTCTTTTTACTCCCTGTTCATCTTGAACAACTCACAAATAATTCAGTACCTCAAAACCAATATTTGCAACACTATCTTAAAAAAAGTCGTTCTTTTAAGTAACATCATATACCACGTTTAATTGTAAAATACGAAATTTTCATTTAATAATAAAGACAAATAATCTTTTATATTTAGTTAAACAGTTCTTTTTGAAACACCCTATGGTATAAGCAAATACAAAAATGTTGTATATATATTATTAAATTGTCAAATATAGTAATATGTAGTTTGTTTATATTTAAAAAAAATGAAACCTAGAATGTAGCGTAAAATGAAATGAGCTTGGAATTTATATGCAAATAATAACATTTATTATTTAGGACAAAGAAAAAGATAATGTAAATGTTTAACAGTACAACTATAATAACTATAATCTTGACAAATTTCTATGATTTCGTATATACGTATGTAATTCTATTCTTTATATGGTTCGTATAAAATATCTCATATTAACAGAAATTGTTGTCAGAAAACTATATAAAATATGCTAATATAACAATGTTGTTTTTATGACAATTATATGCACAATTCTAGACTTAAAGGATATATTTGTTCCATAAAATATGCACCATTATGTACGACTGTACGCTTTCATAAATAAATTAAATTAAACTCATCCGAGTTCCATGAAAGAGCCTCTTTAAAATCTTATTATAAGCTTAAACGATGATTTCCCCAACAATATCTCCCTTGATTAAGTAAAATTGTATGCAACAAAAATAGAATGCACTGTGTAACTCGTTTACTACTTTACTGTGCAGAGCTTTTATAATGGATATATTATACATACGTATATGTATCATAATAATTCTATCATACACATATTTTTTTCTATTATAGTTTTTTGTATACATAATAATAAAATATTTCACGTATAAAGCATATTTTTCAAATTAGTTTCCGGTATTTCTGCAACATAAATCACGTTTAAATTACGTAATGTACATGTAGCAAAAAATAATAAAAAAATTTCCGACTGCAAATGTATTTTTTTCCATAATTAGTTTAGAATTTTTTATGTTGTTGTTTTACTTACAGCATTAAAAAGCCTGCATTTTGTTGATTATAAATTTACGGAATAAAGTTTAAATTTAAATTAACGTATTGTAAAATAACATATATTGGTGAATTTTGTTTTTCTAATTATTTTGACTACAGTTTAACTACAATTTAATTTATCTATTCTAAAATTATAGATCTATTATCTATATACATATATGTATATATATTTACATATAACAGTAAAACCTACATAAAAGAAATTTACGAAAACAGGCCAACAATGGTGTAAACTATTGGGTCAATTAAGTTTCGACGATTGAACCCGTTTACTTAGTTTACGAAGAATTTTAATTAGTGAAACAGCACTGTATGTTTAATAATCTTTAATTATAGTGAAACTGCACTTTATTAATTCTTATTTATTTATCTATTTTTATTTATTTATTTAATTTAATTATTTTATTTTAGAATATTTTTATTTATCACAAATTTTACATAAATCGGGCAAAATTAAATAACTTAAAATTTAAGTACAATTATTTGTTATGTGTTGTGTTGCTAATTACAAAGTTCGAATTAGACTATTTTAATTTATTTATTTTTCACAGTAGCTTCAAACCAGATATATATTTTTAAGTTGGTACAAAAACGCCGTTATTAAAGCATATTATATTATATTATGACGTGGTTGAAATAATAATGCAGATCTCTAAAATTTGTATTTTAGTGATTTCTAAATGCATATACATTGTCTTTATGGTTTAAAGCTTCTGTGAATGTTTCTTATATTATGTACATATTTAATTTTAGGCATTTCGTAAACAAATGGTGAGGTGGCCAATGTTTAGTAGTATATCTGCGCTTGACTAATAACTGCATGAAAAAAATCAATTTATGGTGAGAAAATTACTAGTGTAAAAATATGTTACGGGACTGACGAAACAGCAATTTAAAATATTTGTGATCAAATTATATTAGAATATCGATAGTGAAAATTGATCTCTTATTGAATGGATATGGTAAAATGTAACAGATCGGAACTTTTATACCATTTGACGTGCCATTAATTACAAACGGTACCTACTCGTGCGTATGTAGTTCAATTGACTTTCCGGCTGTATCTAATGGTATTTAAATGATCCTGTCAACCTAGAGCAAGGGCATTTATAATTTTAATAAGATTAGTCTAGCATGGCTTGCATTCTGTAGTGAACTACAGATGCTACTAGATTGCAAATCAAAAAATTGTTGCGTTAACCGCAAATACGATGGTTAACGTTGGAACTAACAATTAATCATATTTTAAATTGATTTGAAGTACTGTAGTTTTTTTCATAATAATTCGAGCTTTATCTCAAATTCGCAATATTTGTTTTACAAGATGTCAATAATTTTTATAGAAAACTGGGATCGTCTTAGAATTTTGAAATTTAAAACACCGAAAATAACAAAAACAAAATTTTATGAATTATCTCCTAAAAGTACATCGAAAATCAAAATGTCGAAAAAGTGTAAAATAAAATACAGACACATGACAATAAATTTTTAAAATATTCAAGAATAATAAAATCGTTTAATTTTTAGCAAAATTTTATAAAAATCGTGAGCCACGACCTCTACTGAGTCTGTTAGTCCTTTTTCTATTTGTAAATAAATCACACATTTTGGAATAAAAAATCACTATTTTTTATTGAAGATGATAGGGCGTTCTATGCTATTTATGTATAGAAAACCATATCCTTCATATGCCCTTACCTTTAAAATAACTCCACAAAAAATAATCAAGTGGTGTTAAATTCGGGCTTCTTGGTGACCAAGTAACTTCACACTTTCTTCAAATTATGCTTTAAATGGTCTGGTGGCTTCAATTTTTGAGTTAGTTGAATTTTGTATCGATATGCAAATGAAGATCAACATGCAAAATGCGTCGTGATGTGGTTCGTGAAGGTTTAGTTCTTGTGACCTGGGTGGATAACACACATCCACTATATTTTCGCGACTTCGTGTTGGAACTGAGAATCGCCCATCCTGATTTTTGCATACTTTTTGCCCGTTATGTCTGCGCTCTCTCCTGTGCGTAATTTCAGCCCAGGGTAATAATAACACAGCTCTTCTCGTCAATACCTCCTTTGATTGTTAAGCTGTTACCGTCTCGTCTCAATCTCGAAATAGGGATGGAGGTTGTGGGGCAATTGGTTGTGGGAGTCAACTTCGCCCAACATTTTATTGCTACCACCTTTTCTAAATCTTGGTGACGGCCGCTCGATGTTCGACTCACAACCATCTACGATGGGCGCACTTCGAGTGATGGGATTAGCCTGTGTAGCCTCGATTATTAAAGCACAAGCAATGGTTTCGGCAATAACATCACTGCTTTTCGTGTCTCTGGATTTTGTATGATGAACGCGCCTATATTAATTCTCCCCATGTACTCGGGAGACGTATTTATATTGCCAAATACACTAGCCGCCCGACCGCTGTTTAATATTTTTGAAGAGTCTCTCCGAGCTTTTGATAGCGATTCTTCAATTCCATACAATACATTTCACTCCCGTACTTTTGGTCTAGTGCCTTATTACTTCGTTGTAATTGTATCGATCAGTTTCCGGAAAGGTCATTGTCATTGTTGAAGTTGGACGTTTTTCGCTTAAGAATGGCACCCAGGCTGTGCTTATATCCAATTCTAAGCCGTCGTGCTATTTCTGTATGTCAGTACTGTATAGTATGCTTAGCCAGCTCCGAGACCTGTTACCATCCCTGCCGCGTGGAGGCGCATACTTTTCTACTATTGCTTATGCTTAGTTAAAAATTTACTTGGATAAAGAAGTATATCCAGCGTCAGTTGTTAAAATACTCATAAGCTTTATTCAGCTTTGTGTTCCGTAGGCCAAGAACTAGATTCAATTATTTAAAAATCTTTAGGTTTGTAACCTAGTGTCATTACTTTTAAAACTCCTTATAACTAAAATAAAATTTTCGGGCTATGCCGTAGTAATTTGTTTAATACCTTAAAACGAATCTTCGATCTTTAGCCTATCTACCACAAAGTACAGTGTCACAGAATCTTTTAAGATGTGCGATATTTGCAGGCACCATCAGCGCTAGCCTACTTGCCGGCTATTCTGCGTTAATTGCATTGATCATGTCTTCTCTGGCTTCAGTGGCCAGAGCGCAGTCGTAAAGAATGTGCTCATCTGTCTCAGCAGCTTGTCCACATTCACACATGCTTGAGTCCGTACATATAATCAGCAAATTTTCCATGGCCGGCTAGCATTTGCGCAAAAGAGTCGCTTATGGATAGGCGCATTTCTAATCTACCTTCGATATTCGGTAAGTAACTAAAGGTAGTTCTGCCCTTTTCAGATCGCCTCCATCTGTCTTGCCTGATTTTAATGGATTCTTTACGAATTTCTTTTTTGAGGGATGTCTTGTTCGATAGGTCACTTGGTGTGCCTTGCCACTGCAAATAGCCATAAATGAACTCCTGAATGTTCCTTAGTTTGTACTTAATTAATCTTTCGTTAAGTACTATGTCCATGGGAATCACACTGGCCATTACAGCCACCGTTACAGAAACCGTACGGTATGCCTTCGTTATCCCAAGAAGAATTGACCTTTGAGCGCTTAATAGAGTTCTGCGATGGTGACAGTTTATTCTGTCGGCCCATCCCGCACAAGCGTATGTCATTGTTGCAACCACTAGGCCTTCGTATATCGTTGCGAGTGTGCCTTGTTTCAGGCCCCACGTCTCTTTAGCAACTCTTCTTAGTGCGTAGAAAACTTTTTTGCTGTTTTCTGCCACCCTTTTCACGTGAGTAGTGACGCCAAGTCTTTCGTCGAAGTCGACTTCGAACCATTTTACAGAATTCACCATTTTTATTCCGACATACACCAAGGGTGGTCTCCTTATGTCGAGTGAACCTTTCAATTGGATCATCACTGTTTTGGTGGAAGAAAACTCCATCTTATTTATATCACACCATTTAACCATACTGTCAATGCCGCGCTGAGCAGCCTCCTGAATTGCCTGTCTAGAATTTCCAGTAAAGATCATATCTTTATCATCCGCGAATGCTACTTCTTGGATCTCGTCATGCATGCTACTGTTGAACACCAAATTCCACAAATGCGGACCCAAAATGGAGCCTTGTGGACAGCCTTTGTTTACTCTCTTAGAGAGTGTGCCATGGTTAGATATTACAGTTGCGGTTCTATCAGAGAAGTAACTGTACAACAAGGAGTAAAGAGTCGCTGGGCAACTCATCTGCTTCAACTCCCTCATTATGCTTGGCCACCACAGATTATCAAAAGCACCAGATACGTCTAGGAATACACCAAGGGTGTTAATTTACATTAACTATGTTGGCCATCTCAACTAGTGTCCTATGTGGATCGTCCTCTTCTGAAACCGAACTGCTTCTCACTATATCTACCGCTACTCTGAAAAATGTCCATCAGCCTTCCAGTAACCAATTTTTCAAGTAATTTACCTAAGACTGGTTGGGTCGGTCGGATCTCGATCGCCGCCCTTCATTATAATTACGACTTTGCCATTTTTCCAAGCTTTAGGAAAAACTCCTTTAATAGACCAAGCTCTTTGGACCACCTCGACCTCAACATTGTCAAGGCCGGTTGCTTTACCTCTTTTCATTGACATTATGGCGGATGTCGTTTCACCATTGCTGAAAGAAACCTCCTCGCCATTGGTTGGCGTGATAAGACGTGCAGCTCGAATCACCCTTTGAGCATTTGTGTCATTTTCAACACTACCATCGGGTAGCAAAACATTTAGCAGATGTTTGGTAGTGTCCTCCCAACACGTAGTTGATTGGTCACCACTGCCAATAAGAGTACTAAGTACCTCTGGAGTTTTAAGCTTTCCAGCACTATATTTGTGCTAGTGTTGTGAGGGCTATGGGTTGGTCGAATATCACATTCACATTTAATTAAAACACTCGAACAAGATTAATAAATATGTACATACTTGATTTATTTAATATAATATATTTAATTCAATTTATTAAATAAATTTAACTTAATTAATTAATTTTAATGAACCAATTAATTTATTAGAAATGTAATTAATTAACCAATTATAATAATTCTATTTTAATTTAGAAAATTGGAATAAGTTTATTATACAATTTATGTTTATTAAATTAGGAAGGAATTAGGAAAAATATTAATTTAACTTATTACCATCACGGTCCAAAGCTGATCCAAAAAGAAAGTTACAATGTATATTTGTTATCAATTTTAATTCTCTTTTTGATCATCTACAATTGTAAACTTACACACACACAATCAATACACGAGATAAGTATCTTCCAAATAAAAATAGAGAATATGCTGGGAGATTAAAACAGATTGATGTAATATCCATCAATAATTACAGTGGATCAAAAGATGAGTGATACATCACTACACTCCTCCCTCCATAAAACAAAAGGCGACCTCTGGTTGACTTTTGAGTGAATTATCTGTGCTGCTTTGACCATGAAAATATAATATTTATATTATTTATAATTACAATTTTATTTTATTTATTTATTCAATTTACACAAATTTCAATATTTTTATTTCCATTTCAAATAAATTTATTTTTATTTTTATTTTTTTTGTTAAATTTCATTTTTCCTTATCTTAAAGATATCAAAATACATTACACAATTATATAAGTAATATTAAGTTAATTAAAAATACAAACGTATATTTTTATTTTATTTTTTTATTTAAACGCATCAGGAAAATATTAAGCGTGACATAATTTTAATCTATTGTTATGAACAATTTTTTCTAATCGACCTATGCGAATTTTGGATGTTTCAGGCGAAATAATTTGCGTTACTAAATAAGGACCCAACCATAATGAATCTAATTTAGATTTTCTAGCTTCATTTTTTAAAAATACTTGATTACCAGGTTGAAATAATTTGTAAAATGCATTTTGATCGTAGTATTGTTTTGATTTTTCCTTACATTTTACAAGTTTGTCATTAGCTATTTTAAAAGAATTTTGAAGCTTAAATTTTAGATCGTAAAAATAATCATCATAATTGTACAGAAGATCTACATTTTTAGAAAGTGAGTCGGGTATAGTAGGTTTATAACCAAAAACTAATTCATATGGCATGTATTCTGTAGCTGAATGTGGAGTAGTGTTGTATGAAAACATAGCAAATTGTAACCATGAGTCCCAATCAAGAGGATCATTTTCGATATAATTTCGTAAATACTCCACAAGAGTTTTGTGACTACGTTCTAGTGCGCCATTTGTTTGTGGATGATACACACTACTATTAAATTTTTGAATTTTCAACAGTTTGCATATGTGTTTAAATAGCTTTCCCATAAAGTTCGAACCTTGGTCTGTCAAAATTGATGAAGGAGAACCAAAAATACAAACAAAATTTAGAACAAAAGCTTTTGCAACTGTTTCAGCCTCTTGATCTGGTAATGGAATGGCTAAACTAAACTTTGTTAAATCACATTGCATTGTTAAAATGAACTTATTATTTTTATGAGAAGATGAAAATGGTCCAACGATATCAAGAAAAATTTTTTCGAAGGATTTTGAAGACGTAGTTGTAATTTTCAAAAGAATATTTTTATTTACTAAGCTTTTATTTTTTTGACAAAACGCACAATTTCGAATATAATTTTCTATTTTTGCGAACATTCTTGGAAAGTAGTAAAAATTTCGTAATCTTTTAAATGTTCGGTAAATTCCTTGGTGCGCCCCTAAAGGTCCGTCATGATATTCCTTGATTATTGTGTTGATATCATCTTCATTTGTCAATGACATAACTTTATTTTTATTCTCAATATTAGAGGAAGTGGTACTATTAGAAATTGGTGAATTTTGAACGTTATTTGATATATTGTTTTGTAAATTTGAAGAAATAGAAGAAATTGGAGAATCTGTAGTGCTAGAATTTTGATTAATGGAAGTTGAAAATTTGTCCTGTTGAGAGAGTGGTAAAGATGTCTTAGATTTTGGACGGGTTAGAACATTGCATTCAGGATTATTCAGAACAATTCGGCTCAATGCATCCGCGTTGCTGTTTAACTTGCCTGGTTTGTGAATAATAGTAAAGTCGTATTCTTCTAATTTTATTCGCCATCTTGTTAGCCTCGATGATGGATTTTTCATATTACACAACCAAATTAATGGTTTATGATCACTAACAATTTTAAATTTTCTACCATAGATATATGGCCTATAATGATTTGTAGCCCAGATTATAGCAAGAAGTTCTTTTTCTATTGCTGAATAATTTTTTTCAGCACTGTTCAGAACCCGACTAGCATATGCGACAGGTAAATCAGCTCCGTTTGTTTCTTGAGACAAGACTGAACCAATCGCAACATCACTAGCGTCACAGGTTAGAACAAATTCCTTAGAAAAATCTGGAAATTGCAAAATAGGAGGATTTACTAAAAATTCTTTCATTTTCGAAAAAGCTTCGTCACAAAAAGCATCCCATACGAACATTTTATCTTTTTTTAGAAGGTCAGTCAAAGGTTTTGCAATGCTAGAAAAATTTGGACAAAACTTTCTATAATACCCAACAAGGCCAAGAAAGGATTTTACATCTCGAGTGTTTTTTGGTGTTGGATAATTTTTTACTGCTTCGATTTTAGATGAATCAGGTTTAATGCCAGAATGAGTTATTATATGTCCTAAATAATATATTTCTTTACAGAGAAACTGACATTTTTCTGGATTGACTTTTAAATTGTACTGTCTTAAACATAAAAATACATTATTTAAATTTTGATTGTGATCTGCTAAACTTTTACCGTATATTACAACATCATCTAGGTAAACTAGGCATTTTAATCCATTTAGTCCACATAAAACGTTGTTCATAAGCCTCTGAAAAGTACTCGGTGCATTACGTAGCCCAAAACTCATACGAGTAAACTGGTAATGTCCGGTTTCAGTACTGAAGGCAGTTTTTTCACGGTCTTTTAAATCAATCGGAACCTGATGGTATCCATGAGCCAGATCAATAGTAGAAAAATAATGCGAACGACCCAATTTGTCCAAAATATCCATAATATTAGGTAATGGAAACACTTCAGGAATTGTAATCTCATTTAGTTTCCTATAATCAATTACAATGCGCCATTTTTTTTCGTTTGTTTTGGATTTCTTAGGAACACATAATAATGGAAAATTCCAAGGAGATTTAGAATCTTCTATTATATTATCGGATTTCATATTACTGACTTGATTATTAATTTCATTTTTAACAGAATGAGGCAGTCGATATGGTTTGCAAAATATTGGATTAGAATGTGGTAGAGTATTGATTTGATGAGAGGTTGCATCTGTTACAGATAATTTATCTCCATCAAGAAAAAAAATATCATTAAATGAACGACATATCGATAAAATAGAATTTTGCTCCTCATTGTTCAAATGACTTAAATCAATTTTGGTTTCGAGTAATGATAGGCGATTTTGAATATTAGGATTGGAACAATTTATATTAAAAATATGAAAGTTTTCTAGAGCTTCGGATTTAATATTGAGATTTGATTGCAGTTCAATATCATATTCATTAGAATTGATTAGACTTACAAACGTAAAACCGTTTTTAATTTTTAAAATAGAATTTGCTATATATACCCCAGGAAGTACTTCTGTAGAATAGCAAACATGTTCAGAGTTATCAGGAAGTAAACTTGGTATTTTGATAGATGTTTCTGTTCTGGCTGGAATTATATTTTGCATTGGATGTTTTGAAAGTATGTAAGTTAATATTTTATTATTAATAGTTAGTTGAATACTTTTTGAAGAAAAGTCTAGTTTACAATTAAAAAAGTTTAGAAAATCTTTACCTAAAATGCCGGAAAATTGGATTGGAAAATCATTTCGTATAACTTGGAAATTTTGTTTAAATTTTTTGCAATCAGGAAAAAATAGTTCTATATTGCATAATTGAATTGTATTGAAGGATTCGTTTGAAATTCCAGTGATTTTACATTTGGAATCAGGATAGTATAGTGAATCTGGATCCAAATGTTCTATTTTAATTATGCTTAGATCTGCACCAGAGTCTATCAGAAAATTCAAAATTTTATCTGGATTATGTGGTAAGGTTAATTTCAAAAACATTGAAGAATTAGAATCGGTATTAACATTGTTTAAGGTTGAAATGACGTATGATTTTTTTAAATCGGATGTGTTGGTTTGAGAATTTTGAAGATTGGAATTTTGAAAGATTAATTCGGAAAAATTTAAATTTTTATCAGTAATATTGGAGTTTGGTGTTTTAGAGCTAGATTTTATGGAATTATTAAAATGTTGGTCCTCTATTGATAATCTTGGATCCGTTGAGGAGTACCTGACTGTTCGGATCCCTGCAAGTTTCCCGTATTGTTTGAAGAAGAAGTTATAACATTTTGTTGATGTAACTTTTTCTTTTCATTAAATTGCCTCTTCATACAATTTTGAATATGGTGTCCTATGTGGTGGCAATATGCACATAATAAGTTATTTGGTAATTTTGGAGTATTATTTGTTGAATGGTTTATAGGTGAATTAAATGATACATTTGGTTTAGGATTATTATTTGATTTTAATTTGAAACAAGTAGAAGCTTTGTGACCAATTTTATCACAAAGTTGACATTTCATAACATTTGAAAACTGTGAGGAAAATGATTTGGAATGATGAGAATTTGATTTTGAAGAACTAGAATTAGACGAATAATTTGATGGAGTAGAATATTTTTGTATTGCCCCTTCTTCTAAGGCTTTCGTTATTGCTTCTTTTAAAGTTTGAAATCTACATGCTTTTACTAATAATTTTGTCGGTTCCAACAACCCTTCTTGAAATGATCGAAGAGCCATTCGACTATTTAAATTTTTAATATCCTTTGTAGATTCAACATTTGGTTCTGATAAACAAGCTTCATTTAGTAGATAAAGTAGCTTTTCAATGCGATTTGAGAAAGTTTTCACATCTTCAGATGGTTTCTGTCTTGTAGAATTTATTTCTAATAGAATAGACTCAAGAGATCGTTTTGAGGTGAATTGAGATTTGAGTGCGTCTTTAAGACTTTTCCAATTTTTAAATTCTTCAAACTTCACTACTTCGTAAGCTTTTCCGATCAATTTGACTCTAAGAATTTTTAAAAATGACTCAATTTCGGTGTTTTTTAAAGAATCGTGAACAATATCACAACATGATATGAATCTATGTATATTTTCAGATGAACCATCGAATTCAGGGATTATTTTTAGTGCTAAACTAACGTTTAATTCTGCCATATTAGGAATATTTAATGGATTAGTATCAAGTATTTGATTTTCTGATGTTGTATTATTTTCGGACGCAATTTCTAAAGTTTTGCTAAAAGAAATAGTTTCATCTAAATCACTGTCACAATCACTATTTCGCTGAATTGCACGACCGCGTAATTTAAGAATATTTGTTTTATCGGATTCGAACATAAATTATGATAATAGAACAAAATTTTACATCAAATGAATTCAAGACCAGACCAATATAATTTTAGGGATTTTTTTTTTTTGTATTTTGATAGTTTAAGGTAAACAAAATATCTATGTGTTTTTTTAAATGGAAATAAAAAATTAAAATTTGCATACCTTTACATATAAATTTGAAATTATGGTGTAGTTTATGAAATGACCCATTGATCCAGTGTATATGAGATGAATCCAGTGTTTATGTATATAGTTTGTAGTCATCCGTGATAATTATAGTTTTTCCAATCGAATTGTTGTTTTCGGATGATAAATGTGGTTTCTGGATTGAAACCGATGACGTATAGTTATGATACAATTTTGGTGTACTATACTCGAATTGAATTATGATGCGATGATGTCGATAAATGGTATCATAATGTTGAAAGAAATTTGTTGTTTTAACTTGTTGTTTGTTTTTAATTTTTGTTTTTTGCTACTGCTCCAATAATATGTATGATCCAATAATTGTTTCGATGTTGAATGCTTTTTAAAGTTGAATTTGACCAGCTTTGGATTTTTGATTTTATTTTGAGATGGTAATTGAAAACAAAAATGTGATTTGGATATAAAATTTAAAGGATGATAGTATATATATAGGAATTCAATTTTAATTTGATAATTTATGTATTATGATTATAAATTTGTTATTATATTGTATTTTATTTATTTGTATATTATGTACTTTGTTATTATGTGAATGTGGTATGAAACATGTGATTAAATTTGAGTAACATACATATTTGATTGTTTTTTTTTTTTGCACAATTTCTTGTTTAGAATCGTCTATAACAACGCTATTTATATATATATATATATATATATATAGAAACAATATTATTCACTATTTGCACATAGTTTAAATATATTACGAATCACTATAAAAAGTCCATAATCTTCACACAAAATGTTTGAAAAAAAAAATGCTTTTTAAAAAAACTGAACCGCTGTCACCAGTGTTGTGAGGGCTATGGGTTGGTCGAATATCACATTCACATTTAATTAAAACACTCGAACAAGATTAATAAATATGTACATACTTGATTTATTTAATATAATATATTTAATTCAATTTATTAAATAAATTTAACTTAATTAATTAATTTTAATGAACCAATTAATTTATTAGAAATGTAATTAATTAACCAATTATAATAATTCTATTTTAATTTAGAAAATTGGAATAAGTTTATTATACAATTTATGTTTATTAAATTAGGAAGGAATTAGGAAAAATATTAATTTAACTTATTACCATCACGGTCCAAAGCTGATCCAAAAAGAAAGTTACAATGTATATTTGTTATCAATTTTAATTCTCTTTTTGATCATCTACAATTGTAAACTTACACACACACAATCAATACACGAGATAAGTATCTTCCAAATAAAAATAGAGAATATGCTGGGAGATTAAAACAGATTGATGTAATATCCATCAATAATTACAGTGGATCAAAAGATGAGTGATACATCACTACATACGAAGCCCCAAGGTTCTGCGTTACCATGTTCCGTTATGAATTTTTCTAAGCTTTTACGGCTTGTTTCATTTATGTCTCGTATGTATTCATTACGGTGTACGGCATAATTAAGCTTTTTGCTCAAACGAATTTGTGGATTCGTTTCTCTTTGGTAAAACTTGCTCAAACAATTGCTCAAAAAAGATCATCATATCGGAATGAATTACAAAATAGTCTCATATATTCAATTTAGTATTTAATAAAATTGTACATATACACAGGGTGGGCAAACGAAGAAGACACAATGCAAAATGCGAATAACTTTTTTTAGTATTTTGTATGAAAATACAATTCTTGGAGACTTTATCAATTATGTTTGAATTATGACATGTTAACCATCATAAATCTCCAAAATTCTATGTAACCCACAAAAAAAAATGTCGTCATTTACATAGAATTTCCCACAATGCATTGGAGCGGTCGACGGTAAATCTGTGCAAATTCCCGACCGTTTACAAAGGAAGATTTAGTGTTGTTTTATTAGCAGTAGTAGATTTTTTTTTATTTTTAATTTCGACATACAAAATTAATTAATGGCAGGTACAGCAAATCTTAAAGTTTAACCAACATTCTAAAAAAAATCCATAATGTTGTTTTGGTTGGTGATGAAGCATTTGCATAATAGAGAATCACGTAAGGAATTTTTGTAAAGCACATTTTAATTTTCGATACAGTATTCCTTGTTTCGTCGGAAAAAGGTAAAAATAATACTTATATTTCTATTTGCACAATTATTTGGGATTGAATATATCCCAAGACGACGTTGAAATCGAACAATATATAGCATAACAGTCGCTGTTGTATAATGTAATCATCTGACGTCTCCTGGTACCACACAATCGTTTCATATCCTGATTTCTTTGAATCGTTTATATTATTTTTAGTAAGTCTTTTCTAAAATTAATCCATAACGAATTAATTAATTAAATATTGTGGTCTTTTGAACCTATAATTCTGAAACATAGAATAACGGTTACGTATATTAGTTGCGATGTTAGTTTATTAATGGCTTCCTTCACAAACTTCTCTTGTCGTTTATATTATTTTATCTAGTAATCTGGGTCTATTGAGAAGTATTATGTTTATGCTACACTAGAATATATGTTATACCTTACTAGCACGCGTTACACCTTCAAGAATTATTAGGTTTAAAATTTATTTTTCTTAATAAACCAACAAATGTTTTGGGATTATATTTTATTTTTATACCAAAACTTTCCCGCATTATAATTATTTAGGAAGCTTCACCAACAATTATTTCGAATGATTGGAAAATATAAATAAATTTACATTTTAAATTATAATTAACCACTTTCAGAAACCAAAATTAATTTGAAATGTATACAACATTTTTTTTTGAAAATAAACAATAATGGTTTTGTTTTATAATAATGTTATGAGAGGCAGAGAAACGAAGTTTAAATTTTATTAAAAAAATAAGGTTTGATAAAATTAGAATAAAACCACCGTTCTCTGGTTTGAGCTATAATTATTTTATATACGTATGTAAAGTGAAAACAAATCAATCAAGTTGAAAATTTATAGGAAAAATTCTGCCAGTATATACATATAATGTGTCGTTGAGTGGAGTAATATTGTTACATAATCTCTGCAAAAAATTAAATTAAATAAACACAATACCGTTCTAATTGCTTATCATTCCTAATGTCTTCTTTTTTTATTTCTTTTTACGATATGCATATGTATGTAACTAAATACATATCTAACAATTGATTCGAATTACTATCAATTCAATCATTTTATGCCGAACAACAATAAAATATAATTTTGTAAGCAGGAAATAAATTAAACAATAATTAATGTAACCACAATATCCTATAACGAAATTTATTTGCTAAATAGGCTAAATTGTTGATTTTATAGAATATAATGACACTGATGTTCTAAGCAAAATAAAAATACAAGCTACATATATAATAGTGTAGTAATCATTATATTGATCTATAATTGTCAATCGTTTATTCATCACTTCTAATTCTAACTGAGGTGAATTTTGATTTTTTTTCCTTTCATGATTAAAAACTACATACAATTTGTTATTGGTAATTGTCTTATATACGTGTACATCCCATCCCTAGCTTAACGAACTTTACTTTAATTTGGACAAAATAACACAGTTTTTTTTTCAGACGAATAAAATACAAAAAATCAATCAATGTCATTCACAATTTATTTATTTCACATATTTGTTACTCTATTTTGAATGAAAGATTAATGTTAAAATGATTATATATACATACATATGTATGTATGGGTATATACGTACATGTTATTCATAAAAAATTCTACAAACTATTGTTATACAATATATGTATACATATTATATACCGATCCAATATGTTATTCATATACATGTGTACTTATTCCAAAATACAACCAATACATAGGAAGAACATTTTTCTCAAAAAAACCGAAAAATTTAGCACATACCCATATAAGGAACAAATAAGGAAAGATACCTTACTATACACATCATTATTGATTCTATACATAAAAAAAATAAATTTCGTCTATTTTTTATTTCGTTTGATCCAACAAATGTTATCATCATATGAATTGATTTATCATTCGTATAACATATACAATATAGGTATGCTATACTAGAGTATAACAACACAAAAGGATATATTTAAAATCTACATATTTTTTTCTATCAATTTTTATTTTTAAAAGGATGAACAAGAGGAAAACTAAACAATGTAAATACAATTTTGAATGTTTACATAATTTTTTTTATTGTCGAGATTCTTAAGAAGATTTTCAATTTATAAATAATAATACTTTTGTATACTTTACGAGACATACATACATACGTTCGTATATACGTATTACGTACATATGTAACAAAAATATGTATTAAGAATGGCAAAGTTCTGGCTTAAGTGTTTTTATAGCAGGAAATATTTGTACATACTTATAATCTTAAAATATTATAATGATATTGAACAACAATTTTCCATTAATTTTGTGCGTGTGTGTACATATGTGTTGCTCTGTATGAAATTTCATGTAATATTTCAATAGATATTATAGCTAGGTGCTTGGTAAAAAAAAATTAAATTACGGAGTGTCAAATATAAATACATAATTGATTTTGTGACAAATAAACAAATATTTAAGGATAACCTAAATCATCATATCATAAATCCTGAGTAAGAGTAAGCATTTTCAAGTATTGCACGAGAAAGTTGTATTTTAATTCAAAGAAAACGATTTGTGTTACTACCATCAATGCTATGAAATTAATACTACTGTGAAGTTTCTACTAAACGTTAACAAACGTCATTATACATTCTATTAGTTATTTTCAAATTGAAAAGATTAATTGATTTTTACTAATTTGTACAATAAATAACTAAAAATTACGTTATTAATAATTATAATAAAACTAGCATTTATTAAAAATAAGGTATAGATACATTCGCTCTCCCACGCAAGAAAATAAAGGTTACAATTATTCCAGAAATAGTAAGTTACATAAATATATAAGAAGAAAAGCTTATTAATTGATAAAAAAATTACGAAAAAACTATTTTTTGTATTTTGCATAGCAATGCATTCAAATAAAGTTTTAAAATACGTTAAAACAGATATAGCAAAAAAATTGTGTACCTCTGATGTACGAAATATTATATTACGTGGACATTTTAGTGAGAAAAAATTTAACACAATTTCTTTGCTAGAAACACTCATGCACGGTTTTCTTTAATTTTATCGGTAACTTGAGCCGAATTGACGAGTATACGGGAAAATTTTAAGATTTATTATATTATATCCTGAATTGTATATCAAAACTAATAAAAAAAATAATATTTTTAAATTCTTCTACTAGCCCTATCTCATCTAGAATATGGTATAGTTTTATCATTTTGGTGTAAAGGTACATACAAAAGTGGAATCAATTCAAAAACGATTTACAATTTGGTGAAAAATACATCAACTCACTAATTCAATGTATCGGGCTGGAAGTCACATCAAAATTTTATTCGTAAAATGATTGAACATAATGTATTTGTGGCAGACAAAAATAAATTGTCGGATAATTTTGATAGAGGGTGGGTAGGTGTGGCGAGTTAAAAATAAATATAAAAACTGCATCGTTAAATTCGTCCCTCTTTAAAAAGCGCCAATATTTTGGTTTTAATTTTTTTTTAAAATGTATTTTTTTTCTCGCGTCCATTTAATATTCTTACATATAGCAAAAAACCAGATTAAGGAAATCATTTTCCTGAAAAACAAATTTAAGTACGATTGGGTCACATTATGAAATTTTATTTAACAATTTGAAAAAAAAAATCATAAAAATTTGCGTTGCTTATTACCTAAAAAATGATGTCGCTGATATAAGCTTTTAATTTTTGTAATTGATAGCAGTGTTGCCAATTTAGCACTTTCAGTGCCAGATTTAGCACTACCGAATTGAATTTAGCACCATAAAAAACAATTTGCACCCAATTGCATAGTTTCTGCCACATGGACAATAGTGATATACTGATCTATATGTATCTCTTTGTTAACAAACCCCAGTTTTTGGAGTTGTTCTGTAATACCTGTAGCTGCTCTTTCTGCAGAACGTCCCCCAGCCACTTGAGCGCTAATAGTCTCTTTTGTTGGGGACATAATGCTGTCATCTGCAGCCACCACAAAAACAATAATGTCTGTAACTTTAATACCTGTTTTTTGAATTAAACAACTAAGCGTGCCTGATTCATACCAATAATTATTCAATTTACCATTTTTCAAAAACTTCAATGAACATCATTGATTATAAACAGTGACACTATACCCTGTTTTCTTGGCACTATATAAATATTTTTAGCACTAATTCTAGCCCGTTCAAAATGTTTTATAAAATGTGTAGTCGTATTATCGAAATTAATTTTTCAAATCTATAATTTATTATGTTTTGCCATGAGCATAAATTCGAGGGAATAAAAATAAACCCACCTTATTCGAAATTCGAAAATTTATACTATAAAATGTACTACATTTTTCTACATTTCCTACAAATTAACACTTATGTAAACTTAACGTTCTCGGCTATGTGTAATTCATCATTCAATAAGCATTTTTATCAGAGCGGAGGTGGCACATCTTAAATATCATCATAATGAGCGCCAATTCTATTTTCGTTTTCTTCTACCCTGTTTTTCGTTTTCACCGAGTAACCTCAATGGTTCAAACGTCCGATTAATATCGGTCATAACTTTCTGATATATGTAGATCCAAAATAATTGTTCAATAAAGCATTTTAATAAATTCTGATCTAACACAAATGTCCTATTATGTAAAGATGAGCTTTTGGCAAATAACTGTCACCATTGGAAACTACATTTTTTATATTTCTAAATTATCTGCTTCTTTTAAAGGACAAGTGTAAATATTTTAATTGATCCAAATTGAATTTGATTTTATCTAACAATAAAGTTATTTTATTAATAGCATTTTTATAAAAAATTGGTCCTACCAATTGAAAATTAAATTTTTGATATTTATAACTAACTGCGACTTTATTACAGAATTTTGATTGTAAATAATATCATTTTATGAAAAAATGAGCTTTTTTTAAAAAAAACTTTCATCTGTTCTTCGGATTGGAAATTAAATTTTTAATTATTTTATTCATCTGGCTTCTGCTAATAAAGAACCAAGGTAAATTTTTTATTTGTTTTAATCCAATATAGACGTTTTACTTAAAGCTATTTTTTTTAAAATTGAGCTTTTGAAAATAAGTTTCACAATATTAACCTTCGGATTGGAAATCAACTTTTAGATTTTTCAATTATCTGTTTATTTAAAGAGAACAAATATTTGTTTCCGATCTAACATAAAAGTTGTTTTATGAATAAATGAGCTTTTCGAAAAAAGTTTCATATTTTCCCTTCAAATTAAAAATTAAATGTTTAATATTCATAACGATTTGCTTCATTAAAGAACAAGCGTAATTATTCTAATTGATTCCGCTAAAACATATATGTTATTTATTGAAAGCAGAGCTTATTGATAAACACTTCCGTCCTTCCATTTCGAAAATGTATATTTGAAATTTGTGACTAATCAGCAATTAATAATTTATTATTTATTGATTATCTCCTTTTGAAATTAAATACGTGTACATATTTTATTCAAAAAATGAGCTTTTTGAAGAAATGTTTCGCAGTCTCTATTTTATAATTATATGTTTCTCTAAATAAAATAATAATAATTTCAATTCAACAGAAAGGTTTTTTTATGAAAATCTAAGCTTTTTAAGAATATAGGTTTCCCAGATTCGTCCAATTGCAAAGTTTTAATTTTAAAATTTTAATTAAATAATAACGGTAAATAAGTTAATTGATTCCAATCCGACGTGAACGTTCTATTATGAAAGATGAGCTTTTTTTTAAAAATGTTCTTCAAATAAATTTTTAATAATTTTATTTACAAGCTTCTTTTATTAAAGAACAAATAAAAATATGTAGTAGGTTAGATAAGATTCCAATCCGATAAGAAAATTAAGTTTTTTGAAAAAAGGTTTTACAGTATTGTTCCATTAGAAGTTGGAGCTTTTTGAAAACATTTTCGTATTTGTCCTTCCAATAGGAATTTAAAATTTTGATAAGTGTGAATATTTGATTTGATTGTGATCTGAATTAAAATACCTTTTTGGAAAAGATGAGCTTTTTGAAAAATAGTTATCCTTCGAACTGGACATTAAAGTTTAAATATTTGTAATCATTGGCTTCTTTAGTTAAAGAACAAAAATATTTATTTTTATATGATCTGTATTCGACGTAAAACCTCACATTTGAAAATTTACTTTCTATGATCCAAAAATTATGAGTTTTACCTTGGCGTGTTATTAAAAATTAAAAATCTAAAAGGTATTACGAAAAGTTTATTAATTGGTGAAAGCTCTGCTATATGGACATTTCAACCAATTTTTTAAATGATTGTTCAACTTTTTGATTCAGCTCAAAAAATACTATTATGGTACGAGGAGGTATACATATTGACAGTTCTTACAATCATGATAATTAATAAAAAGTCAGTTTCTTAACGTTACTTAACTTTAAATACATAGTGATACTACACATTAATGTGTAAGTTTTTACCATATTTTTCATTGCTTTCATCAAATATAGAGTAATTTCGGTTTTTGCAAAAGGTAATTATAAAAATCTAGCACAATCTATGTTCATATTATACATACATACTTACATAGCTAATAAAATTCCAGTAATTGTGTCTATTTTCAAATGATTCCTTTCTTTGATTTACTGGTTAGCCGGTAGGTGCTAGTTATAACCGAAGAAACCCTTTCTACATTCGCATTGTGACTAACAATGCAAAGCACTTCATTTACAAAAAATAATAATTGTTGGTGAAAAAAGTTATATTCATTCCGAAAAAAGTCTTATTCTAATTGCAAAATATTAAATTTGTAATTACTTTCTAACAATTTATAAACTGTAATGGCAATCTAATATTCTAATAAATATATCAAAATTAATTCGAATTCGAAAATAGTTTTATTCAATTTGTGAAAGGTTTCGGGCAATTTGGAAATATGTAGTTTCACTTATTTTTGAAAAATGTGCGTTAAACATAGGAAGGTAAGTACATAGTAACGTTTTTCCCATAAACAATTTCAGTGAAATTAGAGCTATAGAATTTCTACATTTTGTGAACCAGGGCCTAAGTTTTGGAATTAAAATTATTTAGCACTCTATACTCTCAAGCTAGCACTATCTTGACATCAATCTGGCACCCATCAAAGATAATAATTAGCAACACTGATTGATAGACCTCAGCTTTCTAAACATAACAGTAGAAGAGTAACTGTAGAGCAAATATTTCTTAAGTTATGAGTAGCATTATACACAACGTTCTATTTTAGATTTAATCATTTATAACGGCTTAATGGTTTAGAAAGTTTCGTAGAATAATAATTTTTTTAGAATTTAATTATCTATATTAATGTTAAATAAAATTTCATTAATTAGAAACAGGGTATTTCACAAACGTGACCCAATCATACTTAAATTTGTCTTTTAAGAAAACAAAAAAATCTGGGGCTCTTCTATGACTTTGGGCTACTATTTTCAACGGCTATCATTTTCCTATAGTAGGCAAAGGAACAAAAAGGTGAACAATAGTAAATTTATAATATTGTTTTCCTTTTTCTTCCTTTGCCTTACTATAGGAAAACGATAGCCATCGAAAATAGTAAGCGAAAGTCATGGTAGGGGCCCTGGTTGTTTGGTATTTATATGTATGTAAGAATATTAAATGGTCTACGAAAAAAAACTTAAATTTTCAGAAAACTGAAAAAGTAAATACTGGCGGGAATTTGAAGAGGGAAGAGTTTAAAGATGATACAGTTTTTATATGTTTTTCTTGATCGCCACATATTTATCTAAAAAAACGAGCCCTCTATCATAATTATCCGACAACTGGTTTCTATTTGACAGCCACCAATACATTAAAATGTCCGCGCATCTTCCAAATATTTGATACCCTGTATCTTAAGCTGCGACAACAACAAAAAAATTTTCTTCTATAAATGTTTTTTTTAAGTACTAAACAAAAAACCACAATTAAAATATGACTTCAACAAATTTATGAGTTGACGTATTTTTCATTATTTATAGTTTTAGAAAACTTGATTGTCTATCTGATAATTAGTCAAAGTTGGAACGGGTGAGTGATCTTCCCTCATATGAGTTCGGTGTCAGGATCTTCAAATCGATAGATTATTATAGATTGATGATTCGTATAAAGTGCTCAAATCTTGTTTCCACATATTTGTCGTTTGGGAAATAATTTTAAATAATTATAGTTAACTACTATTTGTTATTATACTTAAATTTAATGTTAGATGCTTCTTAGATTTAATTTTTTTAATTAAGGTTAATTATGCGATTGCTCATAGCCAAATGATCAAGTTGGTTTGTTGAGACACATCTAAAGTGGGAGTTAATAGTTCAACTAATTGTGTAAATGTACATTGTACAGTATAAAATAATAAAATATCTAACTTACAACTAATTACAATTTATTTTTAATAAAATCAAAAATTAAAGAATTACAGTTCGAAAACGGCTTTACAGTCCTAGTCTCAACGTATTCCAAATTTCAAACGCGATAAAGATAGAGGAATTATTAGTAGTAATACTAAATTTCAGAACTAATTTTAATATTGTTGTATAAGTACGGAACACGATTATTAATGATTTTATATAGAGGAAGCCTTGTTCTGTAGAAAAAAATGAATCAAATAAAAAATATTTAATACAAAAATAATTATAATAAAAACAATTTTTGGCGTGTGTTTTAATATTTGAAAAGCCCGATAATTTCAAAAGAGGACAATAATTTTTAAAGTGGTGACCTCGACGACGTTTTTTACCGTATAAAAATACACGTTAACAAAAAAATCAAAAACACACACCTAATCAGCCTTTACGTGTACCCATCTCTTATTGGCAATTTCGGTGAAAAAGTGAAACAACGTGCTTAGTGGTGGTGCAAAATAATTAATAAAATTAAATATTAAAATAAACAAAGTTAAAATCGAACACAACAATTATATATTTATAATAAACTTATATACATTAACAACAAAATTGAAACAAATAAAATATTAAATATTTGTGAACAAAAAATAAAACATAATTCTAAATAAATAATTTAAATCATCGTGATGTGTTTCATTTATTTGTATGTGTTTTCTCGACATATGAGAAGTCCGGACCGAATGTAACAGCTCGATTTATATAAGCAACTTCCAATTTGGGTATACCTGGGAAATTATTCCGTGAAATGCAGAGTTCGTGTTTTAGCGATGTTCAATGAGATTCTATTCAATATTGATCAAGTTTAATTATAAAAAAAAGATATATTTGACAATCCTCAGCATACATGTTTGAGAATTTGTACATA
The DNA here is from genome assembly GCA_951394425.1 of Tipula unca. Lineage (NCBI taxonomy): Eukaryota > Metazoa > Arthropoda > Insecta > Diptera > Tipulidae > Tipula > Tipula unca. Next base: position 96,515,111 of record OX596381.1, on the reverse strand, counting down.
TTTATTTATATAACGGCAATTCCAACCGTCAAAAATTTATCAACGCTGGCATAGTGGTCGCTGTGGTGGTACAAAGTTCCAAACTCCATAGTTATTAGAAAATAGCCGTCCCTACGAGATTTTTTTTTTCGATTTTAATTTTATTTGATAAGTTCGGAAAGTTTATGAATTATGAAATTAAGGCTATTATTGTAAAATGGTTGCTAACGATTTCTTTATTAGTGTAACAGCCAAACTGTTTTACTGTCATAAAATAAAATAAATAAAGTTTTTGTTGCAATTGCATAAAAGTGTATCTTTTATTTTATATCGACATTTTTTGTGTAAAATTAATAATATAAAAGTGATGAATGATATATTTAATATTAATGTTTGGTTATAAGGCGAAGCGCAGGTTGAGGCTTTCTTCGAGAAAATTAATTGTACAATTCTGCAGTTAATATTTTTTAATTTTTATTGTGTTAAATTAAAATGTAAAGATAACGACCACTACTTATTCAGGAAAAAATCTAAAAATTGTAGTCAGTTAGAAGTGTCGCATAGTACACAACCCTAAAATTTGTAAATGCGATCGTGTGTCGCAGGACATGTTATCAGAACATAACATAAAATACGGAAACGTATACAAAACATCTCTTTATGTTATGGTTTGTAACGACAAAGGTGACATAAGATACATTTTTCTTGATCATCTCTGTAAACACTTCACAAAAACATTATTAAAAATATTAATGGAAAATATTGAAAACTGTACAGATCTTATAAAAGAATTGCATTCTAATTATAAGTGACAATTCCATATGTCACCATGAGCAAACGAAAATTTAAACTAATTAAAACTACTGATAATAATAAATAGATACAATGATTATAAATATTAATTTAAAATTACTTTCGGACGTTTTCTATATTATACAAAATAAACATAATATTAGACCTCAAGTCCCTGTCACTTATAAATTTAGGCTGTCTACCAATACTCAAGTCTATCTAAATTCATTTTCCTTATACTAAATATTTATTATTGTTATTTTAACAGGTCGAACTACTGGTTGATGTGACCATTTCTTCCACCTAGCTAACAATGTTGAAACAAAAGGGATTGGGCTACACCGTTGTTAATTACTGGGTTTGTATGAATCTGAAAAACATTTGAATATTCCTTCACTTTTCAAACTAGGTTCCACTCAAAATATTTGCAATAGCAGGACAAATATTTTACGGAAAATTATTACTGGGAAAACACGTTAATTCATTGCCCGGAATTGGAAAAGGCTTATCCCATCTACGTATTACCTAGGGCCGATTTGGTACAAGCGATATAGAAAATGGAGTTTACAAGCATTCTTGGACGGTATAATCAGGAAGCCTGCTCGAAGAAAAAAATATAGCAGCTGTAATTGTAATGGGAAGATCACTTCAGCTACTGCGCTACAGGTAAACAATTTTAATTTTATGAAATTTATTATTCTAACACTGCTTGTTTTCAAGTTGTTTTTAAACGCTCCACCGCGCCTCATAACAGTTTATCCTTCCATAGCTCACGCAAAATCGGTTATCACTTTTCTCTCTTAATTGTCATTTATATAACACAATATCGCCTTGAGGGGAAGCAGAACATCAAGATATTAAATTGTAAAACGTATATCAGGGTGGTCATTCTGTGGTGCTATCTCATATTAGGCGATTACAAAGTGGGGAAATTATAAATTGTCGTAGCTTACGTGGATGAATCACGTCATGTCGCTTATTGATTTGAATGAAAAAGACCACAATATTCTTCCGTCCTACTTTTATTAGTGGCAAAAACAAACAAGAAAAATAGTTCAATCCCATTTTGGTAAAAAAGCAATGGAGAGGTTGTGTGACTGTGTACTATTGGATATATATGGATACACGCCGTTGTGGCTGTGTACTATTGGATTTATATGGAAACGTAATTTTTTTTCTCAGAAAATTATGACAAAAGTAATCTATTTATATAGATTTTTTTATTTTAATTAGACTGGAATTATCTTTGGTGACGTCATTAAACAAATACATATGCCAATTTTCAATTTTATCTTATTTAAAAGTATTTTTTTTCCATAATTGGATAATATATATATAAATGGTAATTTTATTTTATATAATTTTATTTCCATATACATATACATATATGTATATATATATATATATATATATATATATATATATATATATATATATATATATATATATATATATATATATATATATATATATATATATATATATACATATATATATTTATATTTATATATAAAATAAAATTACCGGACACAAAATTATGTGCGAATGTTCCTTATTTGCTTATTTGGTCACCCCAATTATTTTAATTTTTAATTCACCCCAATTATTTTTAAATTTTATTCAAAAATTTATAAATTAATTATAAAATTTATATTTCAAGTGTATTTGTTAATAAAAAACACACATTTATTTATTAAACATTATCTTGCTAGTAACAAATTATTTTATTTATAACAATATCAAGTGGTGAAGAATTTTATTTTACCTCAATTTCATAATTTTAATAGCAATTTATAATTAATCGAATAATTATTATTTCAATCCACTATTGTTGATAATTTATTTATTTTTTTATATATAAATAAATTGTTTATAACAAATTCTAATTGTTTATAATTTTTTAGGACAATTTTTATACAACAAATACAGTGTTTTACTTACTTTTACTTAAGGCTCTACTTTACCTAGAACAAAAATCAAAATGGATGTCAATATTAAATGCCAAAACATGCGTCTAAAATAAAATTTGAAATAGTGTTTGAAAATTTGAAAATTACAAAATATTCCATGAAAAAATTGTTTTTTTGCCACTTACGACATCTAATTAAAAATGGATGAACTAAAAAATACGCGATATTTAGTTGACTCCTAAACCATTACCAAAATGGGATGGAACTAAACATCAATAATGAATTTTCAAGTGAATTGAAGAGGGGGAATTTATAATACGAATGAATGTATAGTAGTTTTCAAATCTCGCTGGAATTCTGACAGATATCGCGCAGAAAGAATATGGCGGATACACAGTGATGTATTAAGTACAATAATTCATGTTTATTGTTTACATTTTTATGTTGTATTTGTATTTAAATAGAAAAGGAACGTTTTTAATCACAAAATGTTTTTATAATTTAACTTGTAATCACTGACACTTTTGAAATTAATATTTAATTCGATAAACTAAGAATTAAATTGAAAACCGATTTTGCTTTTTTTGTTGTTGTGGTTTTGTTCGATACGAATATCATTTGATCATTTATTCTCCTTAGTGCGTACCAAAATTAAATGTTGACATTGTTTTCAAAAGGCGTGCAATTTTTTTTTGACCTATTAATTTTCACTTGAAATATGATTGTAATAACATAAAAACATAATCATTTTGAATATTTTGTGTATTAAAACTGAAATATAATTCTTTTTATTGGTTATTTATTATTTTATTAAGGTTTGTTACCTAAGATAAATGCGACCCATCAAAATTTTTAGAATTTTTTTTTCTACATCACTGAAAGCTGCGCAGAACAATTAAAAAAAAAAATTTTTTAAGATCTGAATAGGACTATATATATAATGTCATGTTGGTAAACAAAAACAATCATAAATGAAATTATTTTCACAGGGAGAGATTGTGTCTGTCCCAAATATTTTCTTTATACAGCGTTTTTATTTAAATTTAAATAAAAAATAATTGTTTTCTGTTTGTGAATTTGTGATATTTTATTTAAACATATTATTTAAAAAAAATACTTTCGAGAACTTTAAATATTCGGGATATTATCTATCTTTTGTGAAAAATTGCGTATATTATATGTATAACGCCGTATAAGAACAATATCCGTACGAAAATTCTTTCATTACCAATTTTAAATAATTTTGTTGTTTTTGTTTCCATGTATATACATATACATATATACAATATATATATATATATATATATATATATATATATATATATATATATATATATATATATATATATGCATATATGTATATATATATATATATATATATATATATATATATATATATATATATATATATATATATATATATATATATATATATATATATGTATAAATATATATATATATATATATATATATATATATATATATATATATATATATATATATATATTTATATATATATATATATATATATATATATATATATATATATATATATTTATATATATATATATATATATATATAATAATAATAATAACAGTGTTAAAGGCCATTACTGGCCCCTTACTGAATCAACAATCTGGCTCCAACGGTTTCGATCCTGAGCTTGGTCTTCATACTGTCTTAGACAATCTGAAGAGGCCAAGTCGTTCTCTACATCGTAAAGCCATCGTCGCCTGCAACGACCTCTGCGCCTACCATATGGTGGCTCTCCTTTCAGAGATCGCTGCACAATTCGTTCCGGATCAGCACGCAGAACGTGACCGAGCCAGCGTACTCGCTGAGATCTAACTTCATGTACAATATCGGGGATCTTCATCAGATCTCTGATCTCGAAATTGTACAGAGCTCGGTATGTACCATCTATTTCGCGTTTAGGGCCGTAAATCACACGCATGATTCTTCTCTCAAATGTAAGGAGCCATCTCTCGTACTCATCCGTCAGCGCCCAACTTTCACATCCAAACATAACAACGGGCCTGATCAACGCTTTGTAAAGCTTCAGCTTCACGGCACTTGATAAGTGTTTAGATTTTAGCAGTGGCCTTAGAGGATATAAAGAACGACTGCCAGCTGCCAGCCGCACTTTAATATCCTCACCCACACTGTTATCGTGCGTGATAAGAGAGCCCAAATATTTGAACCTCCTCACTCCCTCAAACGTGTGGTGGCCACTACTAAAATCTGGTGTGCCATTGTCTCTAAAACCAGAGATCAGGTATTTCGTTTTGGACTCATTGATCTGGAGTCCAACAGAAGCTGAAAACTCTACAAGCGGATCAAGTATTTCTTTCACTCCGTTGCTATTCAGTCCAATCACGCATATGTCATCTGCATATGCAAGCACTTGATTGGACTGGCGATATAAGATGTTGCGCTGAGGTGTTTCAGTTTTACGAAAGATGTACTCCAACATGAGATTAAAGAGTATCGGGGACAGAGCATCTCCCTGCCGAACACCCGAGTTAACTGCAAAAATTGTCGATAGCCTATTCTCAACTTTAACACAGCATTGAGACGGCGTCACTGTCATCCTACACAGTCGTACCAATTTTGTTGGCATTCCTAGGTATTCCAGGGCAGACCACAAACTCTCTCGATTGATCGAGTCGTAGGCCTGCCGGAAATCCAGGAAAACCTGATGTACGGAGATGGATGTCTCATAATATTTAGATAGAATCATCCGCAGCGAAAAGACCTGATCAGTGACTGATCGATTCGGACGAAATCCTCCCTGATAGTCACCAACCAAGCCCTCCGCCAGAGGAGTGATTCTATCCAATAAAATGTATGACAGTAACTTGTATGCTGTGCAAAGGAGAGCTATACCGCGATAATTCTCACACTTCAAGCGGTCTCCCTTCTTGAAGATGGGGCATATCGCGGCCACTTTCCATTCATCAGGCATAACTTCGGTTCGCCATACTAATCGAATAAGGTCGAAAAGACAGTTCCACAAGGTATCCCCTCCGAATATCAAGAGCTCCGAATTAATGCAGTCCACTCCAGGTGAGCGGTTTCGTTTCATTCTCTGCATGGCCTTAGTGAATTCCTCATGGGATGGCTCCTCAGTGCAAATCTCCGCAGACTGTTTTAGAGGTGGCTCAACAACAGTCTGTGACGCATGATGAACATCAAGCAGCTCAGTAAAGTGTCCACTCCATGCGTCAAGTACTGCGTCGATGTTGACACAGAGGTTTCCATCCCGGTCCCGAATGGCGGTTGACGAAGGCCTGAAAGTATGGTGCAATCCAGTAATTCCTTTAAAGAAGTTACGTGAACTACGCTCATTGCTGAGTTGTTGTACTTTCAGAACCTCGGCCTTCCACCATTCTCGCTTCTTCCGTCTACAAATCCGCTTAGCTGCCCTTCTTGCAAGAGCTGCCTTGTTTTTCCTTGCGATTGTGAGACGTTGTTGCACTTCATTATGGGCTATATTTTGTTGCTCAACTGCAAGACGACACTCGTCATCAAACCAATCATTCTTGGGTCTGACTTTCACTATACCTAAAGTCTGTTGAGCAGCACTGACAACCGCAGTTTTCAGTACCATATATATATATATATATAAGTATAAATATAAAATACACAACCAAAATATTTAAATACCATTTTGATTAACAAAACCAATCAGTCATAATTTGGTTTTAATTAATAAAAATAAAATTTACACAAAAAAGAAATAATTTATTTATATTTTTTTAATAAAACTTAATTTTATTTTAAAATTTTTGAATATTTAATTAAAAAATAAAATTAAGCTTTATTAAAAAAATTATTTTCATAGTGATTTCACTACCATGAATAGCACTCGATAAAAAATGTTCATAGCTCTTGATTTGAGGTTAGAAATAAACAACAAAATACCAGAAAATTCATCCAACTTCCCCATAAAATTCATTTCGCAGGGTTGGATTTGTAGACTTTTCCCCTTACTATAATATCGCCAAAAAAAGACTCCAACTGTGAAATTAACGTGCGAGATAGCACCACAGAATGACCACCCAGCTGTGATCAATCTTCAAAATATAAATGGCCCAAGAAAAATCGAGAAATACAATACCGTATGACGATCATCATGAATGGATAATTTGCCAAAATATTAATAAAAAAATTGTAGTGAAAATTCCCAATAGATGCTCTGTCTAATTTGAATATAATGTCAAATGAAAGATAATTGGTCTTTCATTTTTTTCAAACAACTTTACAATGTTTGATCCAAAAAAATATTATTTGTGTTATTTGTCACAGGATGAAGGAAAAAACATCATTTGAATGAACTAATGTTTTCCATATATAAAAATGTACATAGAATGACAGAAGATTAATTGAATCTCATATTAAATATTTTCATAAAAACAAAACTATGTATGGATATGGTAAGAATAAGATATCAATACCACACACGATAACTAAATCTTCAAATGCTACTAGACTTATGAGATAAAAATTTATAGATAAAATTAACCCACCTGTTGATTTTGATAAAAATTGGGTCCGCCTAAACTATAAATCATAAACAATATAATCTTTGTTTGTATGAATCTGTTTACCAAATGAAGAATGAAAAATTTTTGATTCTCACTTTGAGAACGAGTGAGAAGTTTTATAACAATTTCGAAGTGATAGTTCCGATATTATGAGTTTCCATACAAATTACAGTAATTTGAAAATTCGTACACTTTAAAGTTGTCCAATAATTTAAAAATTAATAAAAATTATACGCGTGCTTTTATTATTGAACAAGATTTAACAATTAAATACTGTTACCTATGTATATTTTATAAAACGATTCATTTAACATGCTAAGTCTAAATTGTTTAATAATTAAGATTGGGTGCATTTCATGACACCAAGTGCCCGGATCTGATCACATTTTCCATGCATTTACACATTTTGAGCCAAAAGCAATTTTGGATCAATATCTGTATTTGGTTTGCATTTAAATATGATGTGATCGGAATCACCTGGTTTCATGAAATGAAGCTATTATTACAAGTAAATTTTCTTTTGGTCATATAGAGATCTTAGTTCCTGTTCGATTTTATTATTTTTTTGAAAGTTTTGTTTAGTTTTGGGCTTTTTGACAAATGAAGCAAAGCTCAATTACGACAAGTATGCGCTTTAAAAAATTTTGAGACCATTTCGCAAGTCGGGTCGCACTTAACAGAAAATTAGAGTTTTTGCTTTTTGGATAATATTTGGTTGTGTAACGTTAAGAAAAATAGTAGTTATAGTATAGAACTGTTTGGCAAACAATAAAAGATATTTAAAACTTTTGTTACAGAAAAGACTGGTTGCAGAAAATCTCCAAATGATGTCTTCCAAAATAATTTTCAACGAATAAAATGTTGGAAAGAGCACAACTATCGATTTTTAAATTTCTGACCTGCTTTATTAGTTCTTATTTTTAATTTTGGTTTATGTAGGTTTCAGAAAAAAATTACTTCTACGAACATATTCACTTTTCCTGGCACGCTCTTCATCAACATTTAGCTTTATCAACTCATAAACACCAAGGTGAGGCTTAGAAGTAATTATTTGAAGACGTGTATGAAAACACTGCGATACTGTTTTGGGTCCTTGGTAAACTTTCTTCAAGATGATCTGCTACTGACCAGAAATGCGAATGATAAGAAGGTTCTATAATTTTTTGTTAATTTTTAAAGTTTCTTTTTCGACTAGTTGCAAATTGATAATTTTTTTCAAACCATATGGCAATTTTTTGGCAATTAGATCACACTCACTTTTTAATTGATTATAATAAACTGAAAAAAAAACTCATGGTATGCATAATAGGCATAATTTCATTCTGTAGTTTACAACGAATTGTTCATTCTGTAGTTTACAACGAATTGTAAAAAGTTGTTGCATAATTCTGGAAGCAATTTCAAACGTCCCGGTGCTGAGCAACAGTGGAGAATTTCCAAGATGTCTCAGATTAGTTATGGTTAGAGTTATTTATATAATACTATATAGATATTTTTTTGACCATTGAAGTCATATTCATTTAAAACAAAAATTTCCCCTTCTACACAGTTCCTAAATTTGCCGATATATTAATGTTGCTCAGAGTCGATGGTTCCGTGATTCTAAGAGCTGCTGTTGCACGCCGAATTTTTTTTCTGTATTAGGTAAGTACGATCGGCCTTCTTGCAAAGTATTGACTGAGCTTTCTACAATAATTTTGGATGGTTTTTCCAAAGATTGGGCTGCCTGATTCTTAACAAAACCATTTGTCTTATAGCAGTGTACTTATAGCCATGATTAGGATGTGTAGGTATTTTGGTTATTTTATGAGAATCATTTTCGTTAGTTTTAACGCTTACTTTTAATTTACAGCCAAAACTTCTTATTCTGACATCCATCTGTACGTATCTCCCAGTTTTTTTTTATCTAAATGGTAATAAAAGCCATCAATTGCCAGTTTACTTCCACCTTAATTTTATTTCCTAACGGAAATATTCATATTTATTTATTGATAATACCAACTTACTCGTATTACTCGTGTAGAACATATCTTTTATCTTTGAAGTATATATCAAAGCTAAAACATATGTTAATAATAAATATATACGACATTACGTGGCAAAAAAAATTTTGCTTTTATCCTTATTTTTGAACTGAGAAAAGTCTCGAACTTTAAAATTATTGAAATTATTGAAATTTATTGGGTATTGAAATTTAAAAAAGATATTTTAACAGTGCAGCAAGCAATTCTGTCAACTTTTTTCACATATAAACAATTGTCAAAATATTGACTGTTAATTTAGAGTTTATAAATAATATTAATTCTTAATATTATTGAAAGCTAACTTGCATTAAAAGGTGCAAATATTGTTAAAATTGCTTTAAGTTCGAGAATTAGGAACTTATTGAATTTGATCAGAGACAACTCCTCTTGGAACAATTCATTGGCATATTACTGATAAAGATAGTACTCGTTCAATTAATAACACTTGGGCTACTGAAATAATGAATAAGCAATGATGAGTGAAAATGAGGATAGCCAAAATAAAATCGAATAATTTAGACGAATTATATCACAAAATCGCATTATATCACAAAGAGAATGCCAAATAATTCACAAAAATAACTTCGGATTCAAATGTAATGTGAACTACTGTTGCAACATTAACAGATTCTCTGCCGATGTGCTACTGGTATACTACGTTAAATAATACAACCAGCGACCGTAATTACCGGTATTACAAAAAATATAATCATCGGCGACTATATACCGGTACATAGAATAATTTAACTAGGGGATAATTTAACAGTGAGCACCGGTATCACACGAATAATAATATGTGATTTCCCCAAATATATTTTGAGAGTTGTGTACCGTGGTACACCGGCCATTAGTAGAATTATTCAACGTTTTATAGCAGTGGAGCACTAGGCTTAAAGTAGAGCGAATTATACAATGTGATGCACCGGTGGTCACTGGCTGCTACACGATTTATTCCGAGTGGGGTACACTGTTCATTGATAATGGTATTGAGTGGCATACTTAGTGATGCCACCTTTTGCGATGAACTTTGGAGCAGATCTGCTACATTTTTTATAAATATTGTAGCAGATTTGAAAATAACAACTGTTTATTATAATCACAAATCATTTCAGCGGTATCACAAATTCCTAAATGAAAATATTTTCAATAAAATGAAATAAAAAATTCTTTAAAATAAAAGTTAATAATGCTTTTATTATAAAAGTTCAAATTTTTTTTCTTTAAATTTGTATTTTGAAGCAAATTTGGATAAACTTTCTTCAGGCACATAAATTTCACTCCCACAAATTTCTTTAAGTAACCTTCTCGAAAACATTATATTTGGAATGCTCTTATTTTCGAGCCTATTAGTTTTTTTGTTTTTTATCCTATTAAATAGGAAAATGCCCTTTCTGCAGAAGCGCTACTATGCGGCAGTGAAATAAGAACTAGCATGTTATCTGCCAATTCGGCATAAATGTAATCTCCCAATTTTTGAACAAATTGCTTCATTGCCAATTAAAGTACGCCATTTGTTCGTTTAATACCTCAATTTTTATATTTTCATAAGAAAAGGAAAATTAACCACCAATGGTCGAATCGAAGTCATACTTCCGTCCATATTTTTTTCTATATTGCAGTAACCAAGCATATCCAATTTTTTATCGGTAAGTTCAACGGTTTCAGTTTGCTTATTTGAACGCATAATTCAATTAAAACAATATCAAGTTTTTTTTAACTGTTAAAATGTTGAATTTATCTTCTTCAATAAAAGTTTAATGAAAAAACATAGAACCTAGAGGAAGATGATTATTCTCATCATTAATGTCAACTTGAATATTAATTTTATCTGCAACAATAAAAATTTTCAAAATTTCCGTATAAACGGTTTTAATGGCAGAACTTAAATTATGAATTTGAGAATTTTCAGATTGGAAATTATTAACAAGCTTTAAAATATATGATAAAAAAAATAAGTATAATTTAAATAAATAATTACCCAAAAAATCAGAAATGTCATTAGCCTTCCCATCTTTTTCTCTATCCTTTACCTCAAAACAATAAAGTATAAAATAGTATTTTAGCGCTTCCCATTGTTCCAAAATTCTGGCAATAACTGCTTCAAGGCAACCACCGTGTCTTACAAATTCTTAATATTTTATGATTTTGTAGATTGAAATCGTTTTGAAAATTCGAGAAGTCATTTAATCTTTTTGGGCTGTGGGAAAAGTGGTTATACTCGTACATATATGTGTTTTATGTTCTTTTCAATCGATGCAGGTAAACATTTTAAAGCACTGTTTATGCACAATGGTAAAGAATGGCAAGAACAGCCCAAAAAAATAAGTCGCTGTTTAGCTCTTGAAGCTTAGCTTTTACACCATTTACGTTTCCTGCCATTACCGATGCATTATCAGTTGCAAGTCCAATAATATTTTTAAAGCTGATATTGTAGCTCAAAATGATTTTTTTAAACTTTTTTGGAATTTGTTTGATCCAAATTAAATGTACACAACACTATTTGTAATTTTAATTATTTTTATTTATTAATTATTTTTATAATTTGGTTTAATTTGTTTTTATTTATTTATTTATTTCACTTTTAAAAATCAAATTAAATTTTATTTATTTATTTGTTTTCACCACCACAAAACTTTTGTATTTTCCCAAGATAAAAAATAAATGGCGAACTTGTTGCCACGCGTGTTGCTTTTTTTTCAATTGTATTGTGTTTTATAATAAGACGTGTTGTCTGCTTTTTGTTTGTTTTGGTAATGACGTCGCCTTCGTGTTCGTTTTTGTGATGAAGGAACACATACGCCGGCGACGGTGAATATTGCACTTACGCATAAGTGTTGCATAACCGAACATTGTTGTTCGTGGTGATGTTGTTAGATGGCGATGGTTTTACTATAAATGTTTTATAGTAATGGTTCGGTTATTAGTGGTGGTTGGGTAGATGGATATGTGATGGGGTTAGTGAACGCTTAATTCAAATAAGTTGATTTGTATTTGAATTTCACTAATTGTTTTGTTTGTGGCAGAATCGAATATCAGTGAGTCGAATATTCGAGCTGCTACAGTACCCCCTCTCCAGATGAGAAACCATGGGTTTTGAGACGTTATACGGTGAACCGGACGGTTTTATATCGTTTGCTGGCTGATATTTGATCAGCCGTGTTGAGAATACCGTAGGCCGGTTTCAATCTGTCGATTGAGATTGAGTGGTGTTTGTCTTTGATTGAGACGATGAATTGCTTGCGTAAGCGGCGTATAACTCTGTATGGCCCATCGTATGGAGATTGTAATCCAGTACGAAGTTTATCAACCCGGACAAAGACGTAATCGCAATTGTTGAGCGATTTTGGAACGAATATGTTGCTTTCATTCGTTGGTCTTGTTGTCGTGGGGATAAGATTTTGCATGGTGGTGCGGAGTTGGTCGATGACTGTGTCGGTTGTGGATGGAGACGGTAGATGATGTTCGACGAAGAACTCACCGGGTAGCTTAATGGTTTGACCGTAAACCATTTCAGCTGGTGAGCACTTCAGATCTTCTTTGACCGTTGCTCGAATACCAAGTAGAACGATTGGTACTTCGGAGCTCCAGTGAATAGTGTTGCCTCGGGCCTTGAGAGCAGCTTTGAGCTGGCGGTGGAAACGTTCGACCATGCCATTGGCTTGCGGGTGGTAAGCCGTTGTACGTATCCGATGCGAGCCGAGGAGTTTCGTTAACTCCGAGAAGAGCTTCGACTCGAATTGGGTTCCTTGATCAGTGGTGATGTCAAGTGGAACGCCAAATCGTGATACGTAGTTCTGAACGAATGTGGTGGCAATGGTTGCTGCAGACATGTTGTTACAGGTGGTCGTTATCATATGAATTAGTTTTGGGTTTGCCAAGGTGCGTATCCCTGGAAAATATTAATATTTGTTGTCGATGATTGTTATTTTTGATGATTAATGATTAGGTCATTGAACTTTAAAAGAATTATTTTTTTTAGATGTATTTTTTTGTACCGGTATATCCCAATTCTTTTTGATTGGTTATGATTGTCGTACGATTACACGTCACAGTTCCGATTTGGATTTACCTCAACAGTATACTATATGGTTTTTTTTTATCATTATGTTGTTTAATGAAATTGTGTGTGTGACTCAATTTGAAGATAATTTCTAGAATTAGTGTTAAGTATTGGTTTCGGCGCGGATCATAATGTATATTACGTAACATCAGCTGATGATTACCATATTATCAAAAAATACGTATGTATGTAAATGTTTTTTTTAAATATTGGCGTAGAGCAAATATTTTCGGAACATTCAGTGTCTGTGAGGCAACCGTGCAGAGCATATACCAAATTAAATAAATACTGGTATAGAGAGTTATGTCTCAAATGGTGGCATAGCATCCTTGTTTTTTTTATTAACTTATTAAAACAATTAAGCAACCAGTTCTGATTTTTTTAAATTAGTGAAGCTCTAATCAGTGGTAAGCTCATCGTTTTAATACGTTATGGTCAGTGGGAATAATTTGTGCATTTCTCTACTGATACAGGAAATAAACGGTCCAGTTACCGTACAGATGTATTATTCCGTGCTTATGTGACCAGACCATCGTGATAGCGAAAAAGCCTAAGGAGCTTAAATTTTGTTAGCGGGGCCTCACAACTATTATGTAAATAATAAAACCATAGTTATCGTGATTTTTTTTTATGACTTTACAATTTTGTCCTGCATATGTATACGTTAATTGTGATTGAATAAATATGTAAAGTGACAAAAAAGAAAAAAAAAAAGGGGGTGAAAATATACATATAAATTTAGATTATCAGAACCAATTCCTATATTTTTAAATTTTGAGTATTATAGTAATTAATAGGTTCCACTGCAAAAAAAATAAAAAGATAAAAAAAAAAAAATTTAAATAAAAAAATAAAAAATATAAAAAAAATTATAAATAAAATAAAAAAAATAAAATTACATATGATAGGAATTAATAGTATATTATGTTTGTGTGTGTTGTATGCCTACATAAGTGAAAAAAATAGAAATTGTGCATGTTTGGAGCTATCTAGGATATAAAAACGTTATTTTTACAGCTGTCCTACCCATAGCGCGAGCGGAGAGTACTCTTTGGCCTCAACTGTGGATGGTGAGTTTATATTAAAAAATTATCTTTACAAATTTGTAATATTACTGGATTTTTCCACGTATGCTCCCAGCAATCACGTATTTCTTTTACTATAAGTTAATTTAATTTTTTTTATTTAAGTAATATTATCAAACAAAGTGTTTACTTATTTTTGTGTTCCAATGAATTTTTTTTTTTAATTGATTAAATAATATAGAAATGGCATAATTTGATTTTTTTTATTGGTGATGATGGGAGGATGAGATTTTTTGGGAGTGCCGAGTATGAGGGCTGTTTCTGATATGTGTGTACCTTGTTTTTGTTATACTATCAACACGAATGATTTGTTCGATCCTTAGTTTCCGACGACAATGAACCCACCAGTTTCCACTGAAGCTACCAGAAAAAAAAAAATAAACGTGTTGGTCGCCGGAAGGAACAGTAACAATGTCGGGCATGCAGTACGCTTCTGGCCATCGAGTGAAACGATCGACACAGGTGAGTAAATATGAGTATCCATTGGATGGAGGAAGTGGTCCTACGACATCCAAATGGATATGTTCGAATCGACCAGGTGGAATTGCGAATTGTCCAAAAGGCGATTTTGTGTGTCGCTGGACTTTCGATTTTTGGCAGGATAAACAGGATTGTGCCCAATGGGTCACGTCTTTGTTTATGCTGGGCCAAAAGTATCGAGCAGTAATCAATTTACGAGTTGCGCGGACACCAGGATGTGAGATACCGTGTAGTGTGTCGAAGATGGTTCGACGTAGTTGCTCTGCGATGTACGGGCGATTTGCACCCGTAGATGTTTCGCAGTAGATTTCGAGGCCAGGTAGTTTGAAAAGCTCCAGTTTCAGTGATGAACTGGCGTGACAAGCAGAACCAGAAAGTAAATTCTGAAGTTCCAAGTCTGCTTTTTGCGCTTGTGCGATCTTGTTGCAGTCGAAGTGAGTCTCGACTGTGGCCGTTTCGTTTGATGTTGTGCGCGAAAGTGTATCCGCGACAACGTTGTCGGTACCTTGAACATGCTGGATGTCCGTGGTAAATTGACTAATATAATCCAAGTGGCGTGCTTGCCTTGGATTGCGTTCAGTTTTAGACTGAATTGCTCGAGTGAGAGGCTTGTGGTCGATGTAAATTGTGAAGTCCCGACCCTCGACAAAATATCTGAAGTGTTTGATTGCTAGATATATTGCGAGTAATTCCCGATCGAATGCAGAGTATTTCTTTTCGGCATCCGATAGCTTCTTTGAGAAGAATCCCAGGGGCTCCCAACACTTGTCGTTGTTCTGTTGCATGACTGCTCCGACAGCAATGTTTGATGCATCAGTAGTAATGCTGAGCTTTGAGTCGCTCAGTGGATGTGACAGGAGTGTTGTGCGTGCCAATTCAGCCTTTATTGACGTGAATGCGTGTTGACATTCGTCAGGCCAAGAGAAGTTCTTGGCGGTTTTGGGCTTACGTAGTAGTACTGCCCGGTGGCTGTGAATTGGATTGAGTATTTCAGCGAGCTTTGGTATGAATCGGTGGTAGTAGTTGACCATGCCGATGAATCGCAGAATACTCTTGATTGAGGTTGGAGCTGGAAATTCTTTAATGGCATTGATTCGTTCTTGTGAAGGAAGGATGCCATTAGCGGTAATCTTGTGGCTGAGGAAATCAAGAGTGGATGCGCCGAAGACGCATTTTGAGCTCTTGATGTGTACATCAAACTCGACAAGTCGTTGGAAAAGTGTTTCCAGATGGAGTTTGTGCTGGTCCTCAGTTTGAGATGCGACAAGAATGTCGTCTATGTAGACGAAAACGAAGTAGAGATCTCGAACGACTTCGTTCATGAAGCGCTGAAACGTTTGCGCGGCATTGCGTAATCCAAATGGCATTCGGGTGTATTCGAAGAGGCCAAATGGTGTGGTGATTGCCGTTTTGAAAACGTCTTCAGGTGCCACGGGAATGTGGTGATAACCTCTGATGAGATCAAGTTTGGAGAAAACTTTGCAGCCATGCAAGTGCATGGTGAAGTTTTGAATGTGGGGTATCGGGTAGCGATCCGGTATCGTAACCGTGTTTAAACGCCGATAGTCCCCACATGGCCTCCAGTCTTGATCTTTCTTCTTGACTATGTGTAATGGACAAGAAACGAAAGATGTCGATGTTCGACAAATTCCTAATTCCACCATGTGTTGAAATTCTGCTTGTGCAGCTTTGTGACGCACCGGATCTAGTCTGCGTGGTCTCGACACGGGAAGATGGCCTTCTGTGACGATGTGATGAACCACGTTGTGTCGGACTGGCATTTTGTAGTTCGGCTCTGCTGTAAGTAGTGGGTAGTTTTTGAGCAGAGTGCCGTAGCCGTTGTCGATGTTAAAATGGATCGGTGTTGGTGTGTTAACACGAACCATTGTGGCGTTTATTGACAGCTTTGTAGCTGGGTCAATCAGCCGTTTGTGTTTGACATCGCCAAGAAGTCCGAATTTGCTTAGAAAATCGGCGCCAATGATCGGACGATTCACTGCAGCTATTATGAAAGCGTGCGTGAAGGTTCGTTTGAGTCCGATATCCACGTTAAGCAATTTTGTGCCGTACGTGTGGATGACTGAACCATTGGCAGCCGATAAGACTAGATTTGAATTTCGATTAGCTAATGTGTAATTCATTTTGAAATTCATAGCTGGAATAACCGAAAGGTCAGCGCCAGTGTCGACTAAGTAGGTGAGTTTGTTGTGTCTATCGTACACAAACAAACGTGACGTATAGGGTGTGTTTGTGGTCAGGGGAGGCATGTTGCTCTCAACCCGTGACTCTAATAGTTTTTTGGGTGGTCAATGTCCATTTTTACGGCGGCCGCGGACGTCGATGGTTGCGACGTGATGAAATTGCACGGTGGCGTGCATTTTCTGGCGGCTCTACCAAACTTGTTATGATACCAGCATTTACCATGTCGGTATGTGTTATTGCTGGGACTGCGGGTTCTATTCTGTGAGGGACCTCGTCGTCCACGCGAACGGCTTCGACCTCGAAGAAGCCCGTCGAGTCTGGACTCAATTCTTGACAACCTTGATTCGAGTGAGTTTGTTGTTGTTGTGGAACGGGGAGTTCTGTCTCCACTGCGTTCCCTTGATTGCCGGTATGGTACATTGACCTGACTGACGCTTGGTTGGTTGATGTGTATGACATCATACATTTTGTCGGCAATTCTGGCTAACATCTGTGTCGTGGAGGATTCGGGCTGTGCCACCAGCGCTATCCGAATCAACTCCGGCATCTTTCGAATCCACAGCGATTTAATGATATTTTCATTGAAATTATTGTTAGCCAGTGTTTGTATGTGTCTTAACGCGTCAGATGGTTTTTGGTCGCCTAATTGCTGGCCTGAAAGCAATTGTTCTAGCTGGCGTTCGCCTGATGGTGCTAGTCGCTCTAGCAGCGTTTGTTTCAGTGTATTGTATTGGTTGGTTGTCGGCGGATTGAGGAGGAGATCCGAGATCACATCGCACGTTTCTGGTTGCAAAGCTGATAATGTTTGCAGGTACTTGGTTTTATCAGCGGTTATACCTTGCAGCCCGAATTGTATTTCGGCGAGCTGAAACCATGTGTTTGCTCTTTGTGGCCAGAAAGGTTGTATTGTGATTCGCTGATGTGATGCCGCGATCTCTATTTGTGGACTAGCGCCTTCAGGCGTGGTGTCCATGTTCTGTGATAGATGTTTTGCATCTTCGGTCATTTTGTTCTTTTGTTAAAACGAACCAATACAATAAAAAAATGAAACTATACGGAATTATAAGGCGGAATGGTTACCGTGTAATGATTTGTTTGAGGGCCGGGATGTTCCCTCGGTTTAACGCCCGATGCGAGATACCCCCGAATATGGAGTTCCTTTGCGTCCTATCTTATATTGGGGGGGCTCGTTGAAATTTGAATGCAACAAAAAATTATATAAAGAAAGGAAATGCAAGAAAAATGTTTGCGACGGATTGTGTGTAGTCACCGTTGTGGTTGCGGTTTTGAGAAAAACCTTTTATTATTCTTTTTTTTTATTTTAATCCACAACGGTGATGGCGGGAGGGCGTGCAGCGAGAAACGACCGGGGTGTGTGAAATATTTTGGATGGGTGGCAATGTGTCGCTCTACAATGAACAATACATAAAAAAAATTTACATCTAAATAGTTACGTTAAATTTGTGAAAGAAAAAAAAAATAATGAATTGATTCTACGTTAAGTTTGTTAATAAATTGATTCTACGTTATATTGTTATAATTCAAAAAAAAAAATTTTAAAAAAAGAAAAAAAATTAACACAAGAGAAAAATAGTTGTTATTAATAAAAAAAAACTCTTATCTGGGTTTGTCGCTATGCTGATGATGCTGCTGCTGTTGTTGGTCGTCCGCTGCGGTGAGGGTGGATCGCTTCACCGTTTTCGTTGTCCCACGGTGTCCCTCGTTGGTACGTGGGATGGACCTACGCACGTGTTTATCTTCCTGGTTAGTTGATCTATTGTTTTTTTGAATAATTAATATCTCGCGTTGCGTGGGTGGGCCGTCCCCTACACCACGTTTTTTTTTTACTTTCTTCCCACGCGGTTGCGTGGTTGATTTTTATTTTCTGTGGGTTGGTTTAGTTTTATTTTATGCGTGTTTCTCGGTAAAAACCGACGTCGAGGTCACCAATTTTGGAATTTGTTTGATCCAAATTAAATGTACACAACACTATTTGTAATTTTAATTATTTTTATTTATTAATTATTTTTATAATTTGGTTTAATTTGTTTTTATTTATTTATTTATTTCACTTTTAAAAATCAAATTAAATTTTATTTATTTATTTGTTTTCACCACCACAAAACTTTTGTATTTTCCCAAGATAAAAAATAAATGGCGAACTTGTTGCCACGCGTGTTGCTTTTTTTTCAATTGTATCGTGTTTTATAATAAGACGTGTTGTCTGCTTTTTGTTTGTTTTGGTAATGACGTCGCCTTCGTGTTCGTTTTTGTGATGAAGGAACACATGCGCCGGCGACGGTGAATATTGCACTTACGCATAAGTGTTGCATAACCGAACATTGTTGTTCGTGGTGATGTTGTTAGATGGCGATGGTTTTACTATAAATGTTTTATAGTAATGGTTCGGTTATTAGTGGTGGTTGGATAGATGGATATGTGATGGGGTTAGTGAACGCTTAATTCAAATAAGTTGATTTGTATTTGAATTTCACTAATTGTTTTGTTTGTGGCAGAATCGAATATCGGTGAGTCGAATATTCGAGCTGCTACAACTTCAACAATTTCCGAAGCTGTGTAAGCATCTAGTTCTATTAAACCAAAAAAATTATCAACAACTTTATTCATCGAAATAAAGCACTATTATACCTAACTGTTTTTTGGTTGTCAAATCTGTCGTTTCGTAAATTACGAGTACTATTGAGAAATATCGCTTACCTAAGATTTTCGTTATCTTTTCAGCAGCAAATGGCCCGATTATGGTGTTGATGTAAGCTCTTGCCGTAGAACGGCAGCATTTTAATTGTTGTGCTGGTACAGAATTAGGTGATATTTTGAATATTAACTTCTGCGGTCGCATTATTCAACTCTTTTACATAGAAATAATTTTACGGGGATTTTTTTTTACTTTTCCTAGTTCTTATTGGTTGAGAGCGTATTATTTTGTCTCACACAAATTTGAGTCGCACATATGCGACCGCCATAAAAAAAATTTTGAAAAATGTAGTAGAAACTAAAAAGTACGTATGCACATACAATTTTAGGAATAAAAAATGTAGTAGATCTCCTACATTTGTAGTAAGGTGGCATCACTGCCCCGGTTAATAAAAAAAAATAGACCCATTGTAAAATGAGCACCGAGTGATACATACTCATTTTCCACGAGTACGAAAGTTGCTGCAATTCATACGAGGTGTAAATGAGCATTCCGTGAGAGTTTCACACTATACTTTTGTACAGTGCCTTTTTAAAGGTGTGATGTCTGCACTATCAACGAGGATTGTAGCAAAATGTAAGCGGAAACGGTGGGGGGTAAATAATTGTGGATGTATCAGGTTTAAATAACTCCAATCTGCTTTTTGCACAATATGAAAGTATTCCACGAACCATTTAATTTGTATTAATATATAAATACAAAATTATTTTAAAAATACTTTTTTATTCACGATAAATTGAAATGAAAACACATTAAAACTTATTATAAATTAAAAATGTAAAATAACAATAATCAAATTTCATTTATGTGATAATTTTAATTAATATTGGAAGACCGGTTTCGGATAGTTCATCCTTCATCAGTTCCTAATTGACTATTGGCTTTTGTTATATTTATTCACGCATAATATATGCGATCGTTATCGCCATACAGTTGGTTTATCTACTGTATAATATACTGTCATATAGCTTATGTGCTTTCGTTGATATTTTTTCGTTCAATATTAATGTGTTATGCCTCTGCTTGTATATTTCGAGTTCTTCGAGCCTGTCCAACATGTCACTTTTACCTATGTGGTGTAATATTTGCAAATTTGTTTTTATATCGGTGTATGAATGATTCTCGTTTTTAGGTGGTGCGCGTAATTCGATTTAAACATAGTGTTTGTTGCTGCATGGTTTAATTCCTGTGTGTGTTCTTTAAATCTTACTTCGAACGTTCTTCCAGTTTGTCCTATGTAAAATTTAGGGCAATCATTGCATGTCAATTTGTAAACACCGCTGTCAACATTGTTGTTACGTTTTGGTTTTAATTTATGTAGTATTTTATTACTGCTTTTGTGTGCTACGGTGTAATTGTATTTCTTAAAGATTACTTTATTATGTTGCTTGTGCGTCTATTGTACTCGAGTGTAATGAATTTTGTGACCTCTTCTTCTGTGCCGAACATGGTGGATAAATGTTTTAATCTAATATTGTTTACGATTCTATTGTTTAATTTGTCAATCGTGTTTTTACTGAATCCATTCTGTTGTGCTATATGTGTGATTATCTGAAGTTCCTCGGTGTACTCATTGTTGTCCATCGGAATGGTGTTGAGTCTGTTTAGCATGTGGTTATATGCGGCAAATTTATGTTGTGGAGGATGATTGGAAGAATTTTGAATGGTATGATCCGTTTGTGTGGGTTTCCGGTATATTTTAAATTTGTGTATTTGGTTGAGGTTTGTAATGGTTAGTGAAGTGTGAGAATTATCGCGGTATAGCTCTCCTTTGCACAGCATACAAGTTACTGTCATACATTTTATTGGATAGAATCACTCCTCTGGCGGAGGGCTTGGTTGGTGACTATCAGGGAGGATTTTGTCCGAATCGATCAGTCACTGATCAGGTCTTTTCGCTGCGGATGATTCTATCTAAATATTATGAGACATCCATCTCCGTACATCAGGTTTTCCTGGATTTCCGGCAGGCCTACGACTCGATCAATCGAGAGAGTTTGTGGTCTGCCCTGGAATACCTAGGAATGCCAACAAAATTGGTACGACTGTGTAGGATGACAGTGACGCAGTCTCAATGCTGTGTTAAAGTTGAGAACAGGCTATCGACAATTTTTGCAGTTAACTCGGGTGTTCGGCAGGGAGATGCTCTGTCCCCGATACTCTTTAATCTCATGTTGGAGTACATCTTTCGTAAAACTGAAACACCTCAGCGTAACATCTTATATCGCCAGTCCAATCAAGTGCTTGCATATGCAGATGACATATGCGTGATTGGACTGAATAACAACGGAGTGAAAGAAATACTTGATCCGCTTGTAGAGTTTTCAGCTTCTGTTGGACTCCAGATCAATGAGTCCAAAACGAAATACCTGATCTCTGGTTTTAGAGACAATGGCACACCAGATTTTAGTAGTGGCCACCACACGTTTGAGGGAGTGAGGGAGTTCAAATATTTGGGCTCTCTTATCACTCACGATAACAGTGTGGGTGAGGATATTAAAGTGCGGCTGGCAGCTGGCAGTCGTTCTTTGTATCCTCTAAGGCCACTGCTAAAATCTAAACACTTATCAAGTGCCGTGAAGCTGAAGCTTTACAAAGCGTTGATCATGCCCGTTGTTATGTTTGGATGTGAAAGTTGGGCGCTGACGGATGAGTACGAGAGATGGCTCCTTACATTTGAGAGAAGAATCATGCGTGTGATTTACGGCCCTAAACGCGAAATAGATGGTACATACCGAGCTCTGTACAATTTCGAGATCAGAGATCTGATGAAGATCCCCGATATTGTACATGAAGTTAGATCTCAGCGAGTACGCTGGCTCGGTCACGTTCTGCGTGCTGATCCGGAACGAATTGTGCAGCGATCTCTGAAAGGAGAGCCACCATATGGTAGGCGCAGAGGTCGTTGCAGGCGACGATGGCTCCACGATGTAGAGAACGACTTGGCCTCTTCAGATTGTCTAAGACAGTATGAAGACCAAGCTCAGGATCGAAACCGTTGGAGCCAGATTGTTGATTCAGTAAGGGGCCAGTAATGGCCTTTAACACTGTTATTATTTATTATTGTAATGGTTAGATCGAGGAAATTGATGGATTTACCAATTTCCATTTCCAGTGTAAATTTAATCTTAGTATGTATGCTATTGATGTATGTATGTAAATTTCCAAGTTGTCTTTGCGATCCTTTGAAGAGCATTAAAATGTCGTCAACATACCGATGCCAATATATGATGTTGTTTTTATATTTGTTGTGATCGGAAAGTATATATGTATTTTCAAAATAGTTCAAGAATATATTTGCTAGCGTACCTGATAGTGGGCTACCCATTGGTAATCCATCTTCTTGAACAAAATATTTGTTTTCGTGTTGGAAATAATTTTGCTGTGTCATGGCTCTTAATAACCTAATTACACCCGAGATTGTGTTTGTATCGATGTGGTTACGTATCAGTAAATCCTGTGTTATGCATATTGTAGTATCAACTGGTATGTTTGTATACATATTTGATACATCAAATGAAGCAAATTTTGCGCCGGATGGAATGTTGACTAATCCAATTTTATCCACTAATTCGATGTTGTTTCTAACAGATGTATTATTTTGTATTTTTAGATTTTCAGTTAGCCAAATGTTGAGAAACTTTGCAATTTTATATGTTGGAGCGGTGGTGTAGTTGATTAAGGGACGGATGGGTGTGTTGAGTTTATGTATTTTTGGCAATCCGGTTATGGTGGCATAACACATTAATATTGAACGAAAAAATATCAACGAAAGCACATAAGCTATATGACAGTATATTATACAGTAGATAAACCAACTGTATGGCGATAACGATCGCATATATTATGCGTGAATAAATATAACAAAAGCCAATAGTCAATTAGGAACTGATGAAGGATGAACTATCCGAAACCGGTCTTCCAATATTAATTAAAATTATCACATAAATGAAATTTGATTATTGTTATTTTACATTTTTAATTTATAATAAGTTTTAATGTGTTTTCATTTCAATTTATCGTGAATAAAAAAGTATTTTTAAAATAATTTTGTATTTATATATTAATATATATCCGTGATAAAAGCCACAGTATACACGTCCAAAAGACCAAAATGGAGATATACCATTTGTTCATTTGTTCATATAGCATTTAATTTGAACTGCAAAACGTGAAAACAAATATCCTTCTTCTTAAAAAATATCCACTATATGATGTAGATGCAGATATTGCAGGAACTGCAACCTATAGAGTAATTGCAAAGAAAAGGTTTTACGGAAACATGAATGCATAGCATCGTCTATATACATAACAAAATTATGGATACGTTATTATGTTATATACATATATGTATATACAATGTACATATATTGCGGAAAGTGTGGAGAATGCAAATATGAATTATTCAATAATTCAAGCTAAAATTTTCCCGTTTTTATTTTCAGTTGACATTTAACTTAGTTTTATTTTAAAAGTACAAAGATAAAAATGTATCATTTAAAAAATTTTCCAACATGTTTCAATTAATCTTAATACTGGTTTCATAATATAATAAAATTTAGCAAAGAATCATCTTATTAACCTTTGTTTGTATTTACTCTTGTGAAATAATTTTACAAATTTTCTCTTTCTAAACAAAAATAATTGTTCCTAACATCTTTTATTGTAATTATTAAGGTAATATAATCGTGTGTTACATACGTATATAATAGTATACATATTTACGTATTCTCTATGTATCTATAGACATACATAGCTAAATGAAAATTATATAATACATATTTCTCATTATTATATGTATGTTTTATACATACATAGGAAGAATATGTTTATTGGAATACACATTTTGGTTTTTCCTTTTTCTAGCACATGTTTTGAATTTATAAAAGGAAAATTAGTATACAGTTTTACCATATAATTACTAAATGTACCGCAATAATAAAATAATAAAGCAATATTATATTGTCATATAACCATGTTTAATATATGTACATGTATATGTTTATATGTTTAAATATATGTACGTATACACGTATAATGTGTCTTGTATTGAAAATGTATGTAATGTGTAAGATTGTACCAAATTGCTGTTTTTCATATTAAGAGAACATTGGAAAGGGTGCGAAATTATTCGACTGCAAAATGGTGTAAAACAATAACAATATATGTATGGATGTATGATTACGAGAGAAGAAATAACATTAGGAATATAATATGTTTGTATAATTAAAATTATAACATGTAATACGAATGACAAAAAAATGTTAAAACAGTTAAAGATGCTTATTTTCTACTATTATATGATATTAGATTCGATTTAACCTTTGAAATACACTTATAATCTATATTTCAAAGAAATGTACATTCTAACATATACATACATTACATGCCATTGATATTTGGACCTATCGAAAATGTCCACGTATGTATGTCTATATATTTGGTTATTGATTATTTGTCAATGGTGAGTATGTAGAAATAAAATTTTATTAAAGTAGTAACGTTATATGTATAATTCAAATTCAATAATTACAAATTATTCAACATGCAAACTTCCTCTAAAATAATAATACTTGGTAGATAACGACAAACTTTATATATGATAATACTGATATATGGATAAGTCTTTTATATATGCTGAATATAAATATTTATCATGCATCGATGAAAATTGTTGACTGAAGGCACTTTATTGTAGTATAGAAACGACGTTTTTCGTTTTTATTTATATAACTAAAATAATAGTTAAAACAATAAAACTTAGTAGCAAAAAAATGAAACTGATGAAAATAATATAATAAATAAAATAAAAGTTAAATTATTTCTTCATTGAAAATGCCATAGTTCATTATTGAAAGTTTATTTTTTTTAACGAATCCCACAGAAAAAAAGAAACAATAAAAGATAATATTCTCATCTCATCTTGCATATTTTATTTAAACTTATGCTTTCTTTTCCAACTATATATTATTTAAAATAACTATATATGGTGCATACATTATTGTTTTATTTAACCCTTTCGGTGAATCAAGGTATTAAACTCACTAACTTATGAAAAATGGTTAATATAATTTTTTATTAAGACTTGATTTTCTATTTTTTCGAGTGCCTTGAAGTTGCACCAGCCAAATCAGCCCGCCCCTCGAAACCAGACCTCCACCATATTTTGGATAGAACTGGATATTGTTTACATTACACGGTATACAAACACCGTGTCAAGTGGTGTAACTTAATTATTTTGGGTAAAATCTATTTCAAGTCAACGAAAAATACCGAAAAAGTCGATTTTATCACCTGTAATAATTTATTACAACAGGCCATCACCATATTTTGGTGAGAACTGGATATTGTTTACACTATACGGTATACATATATCGTGTTAAGTAGGATAACTTCATTATTTTGGTTAAAATCTATTTCAAGTCAACGAAAAATACCGAAAAAGTCGATTTTATCACCTGTAATAATTTATTATAACAGACCGCAACCATATTTTGGATAGAACTGGATATTGTTTACACTATACGGTATACATACACCGTGTCAAGTGGTGTAATTCAATTATTTTGGGTAAAATCTATTTCAAGTCAACGAAAAATACCGAAAAAGTCGATTTTATCACCTGTAATAATTTATTACAACAGACCACCACCATATTTTGGTTAGAACTGGATATTGTTTACACTATACGGTATACATACATCGTGCTAAGTAGGATAACTTCATTATTTTTGTTAAAATCTATTTCAAGTCAACGAAAAATACCGAAAAAGTCGATTTTATCACCTGTAATAATTTATTACAACAGACCGCCACCATATTTTGGATAGAACTGGATATTGTTTACACTATACGGTATACACACACAGTGTCAAGTGGTGTAACTTAATTATTTTGGGTAAAATCTATTTGAAGTCAACGAAAAATACCGAAAAAGTCGATTTTATCACCTGTAATAATTTATTACAACAGACCGCCACCATATTTTGGATAGAACTGGATATTGTTTACACTATACGGTATACATACACCGTGTCAAGTGGTGTAACTTAATTATTTTGGGTAAAATCTATTTGAAGTCAACGAAAAATACCGAGAAAGTCGATTTTAATACCTGTAATAATTTATTATAACAGACCGCCACCATATTTTGGATAGAACTGGATATTGTTTACACTATACGATATACATACACCGTGTCAAGTGGTGTAACTTAATTATTTTGGTTAAAATCTATTTGAAGTCAACGAAAGATACCGAAAAAGTCGATTTTATCACCTGTAATAATTTATTATAACAGACCGCCACCATATTTTGGATAGAACTAGATATTGTTTACACTATACGATATACATACACCGTGTCAAGTGGTGTAACTTAATTATTTTGGGTAAAATCTATTTGAAGTCAACGAAAAATATCGAAAAAGTCGATTTTATCACCTGTAATAATTTATTAGAACAGTCCGCCACCATATTTTGGTTAGAACTGGATATTGTTTACACTATACGGTATACATACACCGTGTTAAGTAGGATAACTTCATTATTTTGGTTAAAATCTATTTCAAGTCAACGAAAAATACCGAAAAAGTCGATATTATCACCTGTAATAATTTATTAAACCGGACCTCCACCATATTTTGGATAGAACTGGATATTGTTTACATTACACGGTATACATACACCGTGTCAAGTGATGTAACTTAATTATTTTGGGTAAAATCTATTTCAAGTTAACGAAAAATACCGAAAAAGTCGATTTTATCACCTGTAATAATTTATTACAACAGACCGCCACCATATTTTGGATAGAACTGGATATTGTTTACACTATACGGTATGCATACAAGGTGATAAGTGGGGTAACTTAATTATTTTGGGTAAAATCTATTTCAAGTCAACGAAAAATTCCGAAAAGTCGATTTTATCACCTGTAATAATTTATTACAACAAACCGCCACCATATTTTGGATAGAACTGGATATTGTTTACACTATACGGTTACATTCAACGTGTCAAGTGGTGTTATTTAATTTTATTGGGTAAAATCTATTTCAAGTCAACGAAAAATATCGAAAAAGTCGATTTTATCACCTGTAGTAATTTATTACAACAAACCGCCACCATATTTTGGATAGAACTGGATATTGTTTACACTATACGGTATACATACACCGTGTCAAGTGGTGTAATTCAATTATTTTGGGTAAAATCTATTTCAAGTCAACGAAAAATACCGAAAAAGTCGATTTTATCACCTGTAATAATTTATTACAACAGACCGCCACCATATTTTGGATAGAACTGGACATTGTTTACACTATACGGTATACATACACCGTGTTAAGTAGGATAACTTCATTATTTTGGTTAAAATCTATTTCAAGTCAATGAAAAATACCGGAAAAGTCGATTTTATCACCTCTTATAATTTATTACAACCGACCGCCACCATATTTTGAAAAGAACTGGATATTTTTTACACTATACGGTATACATACACCGTGTCAAGTGGTGTAACTTAATTATTTTGGTTAAAATCTATTTCAAGTCAACGAAAAATACCGAAAAAGTCGATATTATCACCTGTAATAATTTATTACAACAGACCGCCACCATATTTTGGGTAGAACTGGATATTGTTTACACTATACGGTATACATTTAACGTGTCAAGTGGTGTAACTTAATTATTTTGGGTAAAATCTATTTCAAGTCAACGAAAAATTCCGAAAAAGTCGATTTTATCACCTGTAATAATTTATTACAACAGACCGCCACCATATTTTGGATAGAACTGGATATTGTTTACACTATACGGTATACATACAATGTGTTAAGTAGGATAACTTCATTATTTTGTTTAAAATCTATTTCTTATATGGGGCCATATAAAGATGAGCCCATTGCGCCAATTACAACACACGGCTGGTGTTCAACGATTTATCACAGCAAGTGCACATCATGTCAAGCCGAAAACAAAGGAACCTATTTGCTTCAATCATGGTTCTCGAGAACCAATAGTTGAACTTCAAATTTTATGAATGGTGTCATATTCATATGAATTTCTGAGCCTATTGTGCCAATTACTTCTTACGACAACAATATATAAGCTAACACGTCGTTTGCAAATTTTAAAAATGATGAATTTGCAATATTTTAAAATGATGAACATTAAAAAATTTTCTGGGATGGAATCCTGGGATAACTTCATACACTTCATTGTTTAGTCTATTGTGAGATTCTGGCAGTCACGTTACAACATATAACGTTAAATTTATTGAATTTTTGTGATATACAATTTAAAAAATTGCGAGAATAATAAAAGTGAAACATTTGCGATATATATTTTTAAAATCAAAATGGCAGATAAGTGGTAATCTTCACAAGCGTGGGAGAGATTATCTAAAAAGTAAAATGGACGTAGTTTTTAGTACTACGGAAAGTGATCTAGTACTCTTAATGGTAATGTTGAAAACTAACTCGGTGCAAATTTTACGTAGTATTATTGTTTTACTAGGATGAACATGTATCCAACATACCAATACAAGGTAATCAAGGAGACGATGCAGTAATATCAGTACACGAAGATGACCCGGTATCTGATGATGAACAGCCACATCAACCACAGTTCATTCTTGAAGACCGTGACTCAGATATTGACATTATAACGGAGGTGATGGCAGAAGAACTGGTGTAGCAATCGAACCCTTTGTAATATAAGGCAAGGGATGGAACAGTTTGGAGTTAAATTCAACATCGCAGAAATCCGTCGCATAACATTTTAAAATCGGCCACTGCAGGGCCACCAAATAAAACAATCGGTCTAAGCAGCAGCCAAACCGATATCTCAGCATTATAATATTTGCCGGTGTCAGCCGATCCAAGAACGAGCATATACTTTGTAGAGCGATATTTGTGGAGATCTATGTAGTTCTCAACCCCTTTATCGCGCTACGATGGGTGTTCAGTGCTTTTATACTATAAGCCAATATATCAGATTTAATAATGGGAATACCCGTACGCAACGGTTACTTGCTGAACAAGCCGCTACCATTTCAGATATATGGCTGACGTTGAATCGAAATCTCCGAGAGTGTATTATAGCTTGAGCAAACGTTACGGTTTATCGGGGTGGTACACATTTCAGACAGTACATTCCTTTAAAACCGGCCAGTTATGGAATTAAAGTATGGTGGGTGTCCAAATCCAGTACCTCGTATCCATTGAAAGAACAAATTTTTACTGGAGTGGCTGCAAACTCACAAACTATTTTTCGTCAAAGTGGTTAAAATATTACGTGACAATTTTTTTCCCAGCTACAATTTAGCTTCTAGCTGGTACGTGACCAAATTTATCAATTCTAGGGACAGTCAATAAAATACGGCGATTGGAACCAACGGAATTCCTAATCGTAAAAGGCAATCTTCGACCTGTTGAATCGTCTATTTTCGGATTTTCAAACACCATTACAATGTGTTCGTTTATTACAAAAAAAAACAAAGCTGTGGGGGTTTTATTCTCTGTGGATCCTATGTATGATCCTATGTTATAACAACTGAGTGCGGCGTAGATAATATGGACAAAATATTGGGCAATAATTCATGCAAAAAAAGGACGAATCGCTGGCCACTGGCTTTTTTTTATAATATTTTGGGTGTGGCGACTTTACCAGCACATATAGTATATATTGAAAATATATACTATAAGTATGTATACCGGGTGTTTCTTTTAAACACGGAAAAAATGTGCATAATCAAAATTTAATCATGCCGCAGGGGAAATACATTAGTGCAAAAAAAATAGTCCCCCACCCCCGCTTTGTAGGTGGGGCGGGGGTAACTTTTAAACTAAGATAGGAAGCCATATTTTTTATTGCAGATACGGATTCTACGACTAAAAGTACGTATGATTTGAATAAAATATTTTGTTCGGTTCATGATAGATGGCGTTGCAATCGACGAAATTCAATTTTTTCAATTTCTCCTTCTTAGAACACACGCATTCGATTCTGCAATACGTTTGAAATAAAAAACATCACGTTTTCATTGGAAATACTCGAAATTCGTCATCAAAACGATTTATTCAGTTTTGTAAATCTAAAATTATATAATACTCAGGTCTTCTTGTTCAAGATGAAGATAAAAATTCGAATGAAGTAGAATTAGAAGATGATCTCTATTTAGGTGAATGTTTAGGGGAATACGTGTAGGTACTAGGTTCTCGTAGTGTTGTGATTTATTTAATGTACTAAAGTAGTGCGCTCGAAGTGTTGTTATAGTATCTTTAATTTAATCAAATGATTTTAATAATCGAAAGTCGACGATATATAATGTTTAAATTCAAGCTTAGAATATTATTGCATCATGCAATTATTCAATTCAAGGTAACAAGTCAGGTAAAATTCTGCGGCTCTTAAATACTCTTCTATAAATGTATCATTTTGAAATATTTATTCTTTAGACGAACAAAAAACGAAATAGTTAACAGCAATGTAAATTCGCAGGACATTGTTTCATCTCTCATTGAAAAAACTTCACCAAATAATACGGACGGGGAATTTCTTCAGGCTCAAAACGATATTCAAGATCAGTTTGAAATTGAACCCATCAATTAGAACAAGATATTTCTGCGAATTCGTTTGATGAATCCCTTCTTCACCACGCATTCAATTGGAACTGTGGATCTTGATATTCAGCACGATGTGGTACAAATATTAGAAAAGGACGGTAAAAAAGCAACCGTAAATAAAAAAAACGTGAGGAAAAATTAAAGCAGGAAAGAGTATATTAGAGCAAGATTAAAATTGGTCTCTGCCAAAAAAGTTAAAGATGTTCGTATTGGTTCTAAAACGTATCGACTTAATTGCTCCTCGTTGACCAGCAAGAATGAAAGTATTAATCATATTTGTATCATTTTATAATATAGCACAAAATGATAAAACAAGATTTTTTACTTGAACAGACCGTGGAGAGCCTTATGTGTCAGAAAAACATTTAAAAATGAAGCGGGATTCTCCCCGCCACGTCACGTAAAGGTCACGTGTATAAAGAGTTTTTTTGAAAACTTTATAAATTTCTCAAATGATGGTTTACCATCCGCACTTCGCAAGACAGAAGAATATCCTACTAAACCAGATGGGCAGGGCAAATCTGGTGGAATATATATATAGATATTATATATATAAACAGATGATCGTTAAACCAGGGATGGGCGTTTACGCGTCATCTAAGATTTTCTACATTGACGTGTCGACAACCCGTAGATAACCTGATCGATTTTTTTATAACCAAAAGTATTTCTGAACTCTGCTTATTTGACCATCGCCGTACATTTTCATTGCTGCTACATCCCTCTTTTATACTTAGCAATTAATTGGAAATATTTGAAAATTTTAATAGAATCTGAATTGAATTAATTTGTAAGAAATAAAATTAAATTTTTTTTAGCCCTAATCGACACTTAAACTCAGCTGTACCTATTTGTTATACTTTCAGTTTGTATAGGGAATTTTTTTATTTGGACGTTATTCATGTACTGACTTGAACTTAAAACGTGTATGGTCAGTGGTCAATATTGTGGCCCGCCTAGAAAATCGCATCATTAACTGAAACGGATGTTTAATAATTTTTAAAAACATAAATTTTGAGGTATGCACACACCGGCGGTTTTTGTAATAACGAAAGGGTATGGAAACTTTATTATCATTCGAAAGAACATTTCTTACCATTTATTTTTAAAGGTTACTTCTTTCAAATGATGGTCGCAACTGCGATGGGCCTTTCTCAACATGATTTTTCAATAAGTACATTGCTTCGCGCTTAATGGCAAATAGTGCCAACTTCTTTGAACCAAATGTCGTCGAGGTCGGGTTTCAATTTCTGACAGCATATATTTCGTTATCATGGCGCAATAACCAGAACTATTCACATGTACGTCCTGGCCGTCTTCTTTTTTGAAGAAATATATACGAATGATTTCACAAGCGCATAAACCACACTAAACCGCCTATTTAGTCGCGTATCATCCAATACTGTCAACTGGGATTTAAACTTTTCGATGGTATTCCGAATAGTGGTCCCGACATGCCAAATATGTCAACCGTAACTTGGTCTAAGTGCACGAAACACATTCCTCACAGAATGCTGCTTTTCGTAATACAGCTGAAAAAATTGTAGACACTATGCTGGGCTCAGTCTTTCCATGATGAAATGGCAAACAATACTGAATAAATAAAAACATGATGACAGTTTGAAACTATTCATGCATCATTTGTCAAAAAGAAACAAATGAAAAAATCATCTCTAGATGAACGCTTTTACAAAATATTCCCGTGAACCGGCGCATTCGAATTTTAAACGCTAAAATATCGTAGGTTGTTGACATTATTTTAATTGTCGACGTTGACAAAAAACACTGCCAAGTAATCTACGTTATATTTAACGTGTCGACAACCGCGTAGATTACATGGTGTAATCTACCTCGCCCATCTCTGCGTAGAACATATTAACTCATTTCTGGCCCAGAGTTCCAATTCTACTGGAAATGTATTAATACGGTATGCAAAGAAGAAAGTATACCTGCTAAAGAATCAGCATATCTTCGAGTGTTTAACACGAAGTTCAACATTGTATTTGACATTCCCAAAATATCAATACGTAAAATATGTGAAATTAAAAAGGAAACATTCAAACGTGATGATATTCCAGTATTGCGCTTCTATTAAATACAAACATATGCCATTTTGTAAAGTTGGCACTTTGACATTTTGACAATGTTTTCCGGAAATACCAAACTGCGAATATAAGATAACCTGGATAAGGTAACCGTACGAGACAAAATGAAGAAGGACAATTCGGTTTTGTTTTTGTTACAAGCAGATCTAAGATTGTAATAAACTAATGTTATCTACGCTAAAGTTACATGATATAAATGTAATGCTAAGTTTTATGCTGGCACAAGAATCAGAATTTTAAGAAATAGGTTTTCAGTTGAAATGGAATATATATGTACATAGCTGGAATCAAAACTTTTATTTTATATTTAATTTTTATGCATAGTATACTGGTAAATCCGAAGTGTAAATATGAAATAACGAATTTTTCTGAAAAATATGTAAACATTTTCTTAAATATATATATTTTTATTTAATTTTAAAATACTTATTGTGATAGGTTAGGTTAGCTTAGGTAAGGGTGGCTGTCCTAAAGGACTAGCATAGACACAAAATTGGTCCGTAGCTGTAACACATTCGAGTTTCCTCCTCTTCACTCGCTTAACCATTCTGAGATTACCAAGAAGCGTTTAAAGTCCCGGATCTCGATCTTACTAAGATCCGAGAGGTCGTCAAAGGGGAAGTTCCCATAAATTTTGTTCTGCTGTACGCTAGACTAGGACAGGTGCAGAGCAGATGGAGCACATTTTCCTCCTCCTCCTCATCACTACAGCTGCGGCAGAAATCGTGGGCTGGGACACCCAGTCCGCTCGCATGTATCCCAATGAGACAATGTCGTACCAATATGGTGCCGTCGAAGCGATATCAGTTGGCTTGATCTGGACCGGTCAAGTCCAGGCCAGATCTGTCTGGTTGTTACACACGAACTGACTTTAGACCGTCTGACGTTCTTTATTTTATGGCTTCTTCCTGAAGCAGCAGTTTACATGAAGCAAGCAGTATCTTTATATCCCGCCTGCTTTGGGTTATTATTATTGTGATAACTGTGAAGGCTAATTTTGTAACAAAGAATTACATTTATTTTTTTGTAAGTCGTTTTGTTTTTATTTTTAATGACCCCGATTAAACTAAAATAGCTTTTTTAGCTAAATTGATAAAGTACCAACTGCAAAATCAAGATTAACAGCTGTAACTCTTTCGAAACGAATTGCTCCACTTGTATTTCTTTGAATCACATTGAATAAATCTCAATTATAAGATAAGGACAAATGTTGAATTTTGAACTATAAATGGGAAAGTTTAGTGTTTTTAAACTTTAATGTCTATTTGCTAGAAACTATACATTGTTTACTTGGTACCTAGGTCATTCTGAGGTCACGATTTTAAAAAAATTTTTCATATGAATTTTGAAAATGTTATTGCGGCGACACCTCGAACTTAACCAAATTAATAATTAATATTGTCAGTGAGCACTAATACGTTTGTCAGTTAATATTATAAAATTATCGCAGACAGAAGGTTTTTGCAGGTCAATGAATAATACTGCCGTGCAGTAATAGTTTTGTTATCAAACTTTGTCAATCTTTATGCGGTATTTAAATTACTAATTTGTTTCGAAATTGTAATTTTTGGCATTAGTTGTTTTAATTTTTCTTATCTGTAATCAAAATATTATATTTATATTGATCTATGTATATACTGCTAATTTAAAATTAATTTGGAAATCTTGTTCTTTTCTCTCTCATTAATTCCAATCTTTTAATATATCTTTTAAATAAGTATTTTACGTAGTTACAGGTTACTACTCATATTATAATTATGGAGCTAGTATGTTTACAGATGAATTGAAAAACATTAAGCACCGTGTAACACGATGACGAATGTAATTAGAATAGAGATTAGCGAACGTTCACTAATGTTTTGGGTGGCATCAGTTGAGAGGATATGTTCTCCATCATTGATAAAGTACGGAAGAAGGATTCGCTCTTCAACGTTAAGAGAGATCTACTAAAACAATTTTAAATGCGAAAAAGAACATTCTGGGCTTATGAATATCTCAGCAGGAGTCCCTCAAGATTGTATCTTGATATCGATAATCTACCTACTTTATACCAGAGACTTACCTCGTATGAATAATGCTATTATCGCAACACAAATCTCCACCATTGTGAAGCTGCACAAGACCTGATACCGCAACCTGTACGTGAAATATGTTGCTGACATTGATATTGTATGCGAACAATATAAACAGCCCGATAGCAATATTTGGGCATCAGACTATTCAAAAAAAGCGGCTGTTTCGGCTGGTGGAAACCGTCCCTTTCTGGAGAAGCCCAGCGGCGGAGGATCTGGCTTTGTAAGAGTGAAGATCGACGGTAGTGCTACCCTAGATGAATTCATAATCTTCCTAGATCGATTAGTTAGTGACACGCGAAACCGAAATCCTCTGGCGATAGCTGGGGATTTTAATGCTTGGGCTGTTGTGTGGGGCAGCCGAGAGACAAATGCGAGAGGTAAAGCGCTACTGGAAGCATTTTCTCTACTACCAGTGGCGATGTTGAATGTTGGTAGTACATCCACTTTCCAGAGGGCTCGCGCTACCTCGGTAATTGATCTCACATGGATTAGGAAGGGTCTTTAAACAGAACAGTGAGTTGGAAAGTTAGTGAACCTAATACACATAGTGATCACCAGACTATTATTTGTGAAATAAACGATGGAAAGCTAGGAAAGGTTCGTTCAGAATCGACAATAAGATTATTAAGTGGAAGCAAACAATGTTTGATGAAAAGTTATTTGTCTATATGCTGGAGGACATTACTTTATCCGGAACTGCGGGTAGCAAAGTGAACCAAATTGTAAACCATATCACAAGAGATTGTGCTGCAGCAATGCCACGAAAATAGAAGGACAATCGGAAAAAATAATTGTTCTGGTGGGCCGAGGAAATTGCCCAGATTCGTAGAGAATGCCTTCGAGCTAGATGTTTATACCTTCGAGCTAGACGTTTATACCAACGTGCAAGATTGGAAGTTGCCACAACAACCAGATTGCACGGTTAATGACGAAACAACACGCGACGGAGAAATATTATTACTAATTACAACGGAGGAGGTGCTCAATGCATGTATAGCAAGTTGAAGAATAACAAGGCTCCGGGGCCAGATAAAATATTGCATTGATTATTCCCAATATTGCAATTAAATCAGCGGTCCGGTCATACCCAGAGTTGTTTGAAAACTTATTTAACTCATGCATAGAGAAAGGAGTATTCCCAGAGCAATGGAAATTACAGCGGTTGGTACTATTGCCTAAAGCGAAGAAGGCGCTACATGATCCATCGTCCTACCGGCCAATCTGCTTGCTAGATACCGCAGGTAAATTATTTGAGAGAATCATATGTGAGAGACTGCCATACAGAAAGCCATTAAAAACAAAGGAAACTTGGCGGAGAACCAATATGGGTTCCGTAAGGCTCGCTCTACCATTGAAGCGATTAAACTCGTAGTGGACATGGCGCGAGATGCAATATCTGGTGATAGATGGAAAGGAGGTTCTAAACAGTATTGTGCGGTAGTTACATTAGTTACTGGTAGTTGGGATTGCGTATTAAGCGCGCTAATCAATAAAGAGGTTCCTCTGTATCTACTTAAAATGGTGGCTAATTATTTTAGGCAACGAGTTTTGAAATATGAACCCGATGAAGGTTCTAAATACAGAAGAAGCAATGGTTGTTGGTTTTGCTGATGATGTTGCGATTGTAGTTGTTGCAAAGTACAAAAAAGAGGTGGAAGAAATCTGAAATTGGAGTATAAGAGTAATTCAGGAATGGTTATCATCTGTGGGTTTACAGTTGGCGGAACACAAAACAGAAGCAGTGCTAATCACCAGTAGGAAAAGGTTGGAATTCATGACGGTGGAAAAACTGATTGCTGGTCAACTGATTCAGTCAAAACAATCTATTAATTATCTGGGAGTAATAATTCATGATAGAATGTCTTTTAAATCGCATATTATGCCAAACGCAAGGGGGGCCGCCAAAGCCGCAAACTATTACTGAGTAGTGTGGTAACATCTATTTTGATGTATGGAGCAACAATTTGGGTCAGTGGTATGGAGAGAAGTACTTACAAACAACCGGTGGCATCTGTTTATAGGTTAAGCACTTTGAGACTGGTTAGTGCATTTAGAACGGTATTAGATGAAGCCGTGTGTCTATTGGCTGGTATGCTTCTAAATGAGATATTGGCTAATGAGCGCGAAAGAATGTATTTTCGCCGTGCAAATGGTGATAAGAGAGAAAATCGTATTGTGGCACAGAGACCGTCAACATGTGGCAGCAGCATTGCGACACCTCGGGAAAAGGTCGGTGGAAACATCGTTTAGTCCCTTCGGTAGTTAAATGGCTAGATAGGAAGCACAGAGAGATTGACTTCTATTTATGCCAGTTTCTGACGGGGCGGTTGTTCGCGCTTATTTACATAAGTTTAGGCAAGATGATTCCCCTTATTGTTCAATGTGCGAAGGAAAACTGGAGAACGTGGAGCAGGTATTTTTTGACTGCCTGCGCTTCGAGGAAGAAAGATTGGAACTATATAGGTCTGTGGGAAATGACTTATCACCTTTAAAACTTGTTGATTGTATGCTGCAGTCCGAAGAAATTTGGGAGGTGGTGTGTAAAATGCGTGCAAGGATTATTAAGAAACTGAGAAGTCTATAAAAAAATAGACAAAGACAGTAAAGTTAGATGGCAGCTATGGCTGAGCCTGGTCTCGCGAAGTAATACATAGCAGTAGTTCCACGAGACAACTATAGGCATAAATTTTGGGGGTTTAGGTTTAGTCAGTAAGAATCAGACACTCTGACAAGTTTATGGAGTAGGTCCACATGTGAGGTCTTATGAAGATTCCCACCTCCTCCACAAAAAAAAAAACTATCGCAACATTTGCCGACAATACTACGATCTGATAAAATCAAATCCACACATGTAAGTTTCTTAAATTTAAAAATTTAGGACAATAGATTTGTTTAATTTAAAACTTGGCACATGCGTTAAACGCAGGTTTAAACATAATATTTGAAAAATTGTATCAACTCCGAATTAATTATTGGAACTATTAGGTTTACTGATAAACGGTACCAAGAGGGTTAATAAAAAATTCTTAAAACCAAAAATTTTAATTTTCCAATCTTTTTTTCAGAAATACAACTTGGTATACGATAATATATGCATATGCAGCAAATATAGAGACATATATACTACATATACGTTTGTTTATGTTTTTTATATAAGTATAAATATAAGTGCATACATACGTCTGTGTTTATTTATAGTTCATAATACTAATATTAAAATTGAATTAAATTTAATTAGTAGAGAACAGAATACTGTTTTTATTTATTTATGATTTTCTTTTAATTATTATTTTTTGTGTTGAATAAAAGTTTTAAATGAAATCTATTGCTTTAATTGAAATAAAATAATTAATAGGTTTTGCATCTTTTACTACTATACATAGTTACATACATGACATACATATATCTGATATGTATCTAACTCAAAATAATTTTAAAATAAAATATTATTTATAGAAATCCTTTGTATGTTTTTTTTTGAAAATGTACACACATACGAGTATATATTCTGTTTTCTATAGTTTCAGATTTTTATTCTCAAATTAAATTTAGTATGCAAATTGAAGATTCATTTATAAGAGAGAAACTGTATATTTCCTAATTAAATTAGATACAAATCTCATATTTTTATGACAGCTTGTATATTTCAAGTTTTAGAATAATAGCAAAGTTAATTTAAATTTATGAAATTTTGTGTTTAAGTAAATTTGTAAATATTTTCAAAAATCCAATAGATAAGAGTCTGAGGGTACGAACCAATACTTGGGTAAAAGTCGACTATCACTTTGTTTTTCGGTAAATTCATTTACATAAAAGTAAGAGTTGAGGTTATTCATTTTTAAATGATCTATGGATTGAGTAAGCTTAAAAGTAATGCTTAAAAAAATATATTTTAAAAAAACTTTAAAAAAAAACTTGCTTATATTTGCTTTGAAAAGGCTTTGAAAGGTAGAAAATAAAATGTTTTTCCTTACTCCTATCATGGTATATTTATAACAAGTAGAAATTTAAAATTAATATGACTAAAAATTTAAGCGTGGGGCGCTCCTTCTGAATGTATATACTATCTCTCAATATATCATTTTTACGGTAATACTGAAATACTCCAGCAAAAAATCGATTCTTAGGATACATCAGAATAGACTGTTCCATTAGTGTTACTAAAAGACTTTACTAAGACTATACTTCGTGTGTCTAGTAGTCTTAAATTTCTAATGCCGTAAAGGAGCGCCCCACGCTTATATTTTTAGTCATATTAATTTTAAATTTCTACTTGTTATAAATATACCTTGGTAGGAGTAAATAGGAACGATTCAAAGCATATATTTTTAAAAAGTTTTTTTTAAATATATTTTATTTTCTACTTTTTAGTCATCGAAATTTCAATCAATTTTTCGACCATGTTAACAGGAAGTTGCAAAAAGATAGATGGTATATCTATCTTTGGACCTTACCTCTTAGAGTGCAATCCGAGAGCACTATGTCATATGATTGTTTTTTATTATAGCCAACTTTTATAAGTCTTTGTCAATATGTGTTTTTTTTGTCAGTCTTCTTCTTCAGGTGAGAATTCACCCGTTAACTCATTGCTGACTTTGTCTATGAGTACTTTCATATGCAGCCTGCAATTCGCCTACTCGCAGTGCTTTCAGGATATCTATGAACGTATTGTCTCCTAGCCGAAAAGGATTTAAAAGCCAAAAAGGATTATATTTATTAGCTCACTCTGTGTGTCTGTTTGTATCGTCAAATTTTGTAATCAATTTTTCAACCACTTGCGATAGTCCATGATGACAATACAAGATTCTAACATTTTTTCGGCCTAAAAGGCTTTGAAAAGCAGAGTGAGCTAATATAAGCGTGGTAATAAACAAACAACACGTATTTCAATAATTCAAAAATACTAAATTCGACTTTTACCTTAGTAATTGATTTCTACAAACAAAAATTCCGAAGTCATACGTGGAAGCGTATGCTTGTCAGATTGCATAAAGAAAACTTGTGAATTGCTTATCCCCAAGTTTTCTTTATTTTTGTGAATTCTTTAAAATAAAAATGAATGAGGTCAACAAATCAACTAAGTTGTTTCGCATTCTTGGAAGAAGCTGGGATGTTAATGTTTACAGATTATGCAGTATAAAAGATGAGCATCGCACGATTGTCTGAAAAAATTGATACCTGAATGGCAATTCTTATACATAATTCTTCCGTATGTGCCCTGGAACTTTACAACCGATTTGCGCCTAATTAGAGAAGTTTTCGAGAGATGTAAGAGGGCCTGTTATGGTCATAGAAAAACAATTATGTAATTTATTAACTGTTGTAAATATATGTGTCTA
The DNA here is from genome assembly GCA_951394425.1 of Tipula unca. Lineage (NCBI taxonomy): Eukaryota > Metazoa > Arthropoda > Insecta > Diptera > Tipulidae > Tipula > Tipula unca. The sequence goes on along the minus strand of OX596381.1, from coordinate 96,474,164 downwards.
TCTGTCTATCTTGCACGGTACCAGATACTGATCGCGACTAGTGCATGTATTATATTCCACTTTGATGTCATTACATGCCAAATTGCGAATCTATTATTTTTATTTAAATGTTATCCTCATCGTACGTACCATTAAGTGGTAGGTGTCCGATAGATTAACAAACCTAATGCAATATATTTAAAAAATAGTTTTTTATTTAATTTATGTATAAATTTTTGAACCTTCAGTAAAAAATATGAAAAATTTTCTATGTATTAAAACTAGTAAGTTTAACAATTAACCCTAACGATAAAGTTTGAATCGCTATTCATTGAATTTGTTATATAAGAATTACTTGAATGCGAAATGTACGAGTATCTATCTACCTCTCAATATGCTGTACCTTAAAAAAATATATATGTTAGTTGCAAAGCAGATAGTCCCGATAAACAAATTTTTTCATTAGGACCACAAAGTTTGGTACGACCCTCAAATATGTCGAATACATTTGAATATATTTCGGATATTCTTGGGATAATCCTAGGAATTAAGGTCATAAAATAAACTTGTATGCTAATCCCCTACTTTTCCAAAATTGAAACTATTTTCGGATATCTTAGGCAACCAACAATGACGATGGTGTTAACTTCCTAGGATTTTTCCACAAAAAATTGGAAAAATCATATAATCGCCTTACATGAGGTCATTCTAAATTTGGTGGTCCTAAACCCCTAGTTACACCCTTTTTTCAAAACTGAAATATTTTTCGGATAACCTAGATCCAAAAACATCTTGGCACATACGTCATTATGATCATTTTTCCAGGAAATTTTGAAATTTATTTATTCAACATCCAAAAGAAATATCTAGCCAAGAAAAAATCACATAATTGGTTAAATTAATAAATTTATCGGTTTATCCATGAAAAAGCATTTTAGGGTTTAGGGCAAACTTCATTCCTCTAAGACGTGGTACAGTAAAATTTGCACACGCACTTGACGAACGCACCAAATCAAATTAAAAAAAACAACATGAATTGTAATTTGCCGTTAAGTTACAAAGCAGGCTGTGTAATATTTATTTGTTTTAAATCAGTCGTTTGCAAAATGTCATCAAATCAAGAGATAGTTCGCAAACAAATTGTGCAATTTTATTTGGAAAATCAAAGTCTCACATACAAATCCATCGCAAAAAAAGCTAATTCTACATATTCTACCGTTAGGACTATAATTCGGTTTATGGAGACTCAGAGCGTCAATAGAAAATTTGGAACAGGCATATCGAGCCATATTGATAAAAAATTGGAAACTAAAACAATCCAAACCTATCTCTGAGGGATTTACCGAAAAAAAAAAAACACTAATCATGTGCGAATTCTTCGAATTAAAAAGAGGTGTGATTTTCGATCGTTCAGTAAATTCAAAGTACCACGGCGTGAAGATAAACAACAAGCTACGGCAATCCGACGAAGCTGAATGCTGTACAAACTTTTGGTGGACAAAAAAGATGATTGTTTGGTAATCGATGACGAAACTTACGTTAAAGCTGATTTCAAATCTCTGCCAGGTAACCAATATTATTCTGCAAAGGATAAACTGAGTGTCGACATGAAATTTAAAATTATCCAACATAAAAAGTTTCCGAAAAAATACTTGGTTTGGCAGGCTATTTGCCAATGTGGCTCTAGAAGTGCTCCGTATTTTGTTTTTGCCTGATCTATCGTCATGTCATTACTCTAAAAAAACATTAGAATGGTACGAATCTAACAACGTGTGTATTGTTCCCAAATTTGTCAATCCGCCCAACTGTCCTGAACTTCGTCCAATCGAACGATATTGGGCAATAATGAAAACTAAATTGAGAAAGACCCACAAGGGAGCAAAGAATATGGAAGATTTAAAAAAAAAATGGATAAAAAGTACGACTTTGGTTCCAAATTCATCTGTGCGTGCCTTAAAGGTGGCCGTCCACTCCAAAGTTCGACTTTTCAGCCGGCAATTAATTAATAAATAGTTTAGATGATTTTACATTAATAACAAATATGTAGGTACATAATGGAATAAAGAAATTAAAAAATTCGATGTTTATGAAATACTTATTGCCGCTTTAGAATTTGTAAATTTTACTCTACCACATTTTATATATAGAATTGTGAATTTTATCCTACAAACAATCCTAATTTATAACTTTTTTTAGGGCAAAATTCCCGTAAATAATAACGCCTGATAATTTTTGAAGCAAATCATACTGTAAACCTAAAAACTGTAGGTTTTTGTATTAAGTTTCACTTTTAATTAGTCTTCGTACAATTGGAGAGCCTAGAAATTCAAAGAAATTGTGTTTTGAAGCAATTCCCAATTGGTAGTCTAGGAAAGAGTTGGCAACTAAAAAAAGTTGGAAGCAAAAAAAAAAATTCAGGTTTCTTATTCAGGTAATTTTTTTATCTGAAGCCATTTCTGTTTTCTTGTGCGCAAAGCTGAGTTGACAATCCAAACATAAATACGAGTTGAGACGAAAAACATTTTCAAGATTCAGTCAAACTTTTAAGTAAATCGTTTGTAGTTTAGTGTCCTAGAGACTCAGATAAACTTAATTTAGACTCCGCAGGGCTTTTTTATATATTTTTATATACCTTGCATTTTTTGCAATTTTTCTTATAAAATGTCCTTCCCTGTTCTTTTCTATATAAAATCTAGAAAATATACTTAAAACATCCTCTTTATCCTGGCAAATCCAAAAAATCGTTCTAATCGATCTGGAAAAATAAGAAACTGCATCGAAACTCTAAACAATTTGTCGGGAATAAATAATAACTCTTTAGGTTTCCGATCAATCAGGTCGATCAGACCGAAAATAAGCAACACAGCTACCATCGATTATAATTTTTTTGATTGATAAGTAAATTTGAGGATTGCTATAAAGTTTCTAATTGGACTATTCAACGGTTATTTTAATTATTAGATTATGGTGTTTCTTATTACAAATGTGCGAATACAAATAGCCGTGTTACTTGACGTTTGATCTGATCCAGATCAGATCATGTGCCAAGAAACGACATAAAAATTCATAAAATATTGATAAGAGGTTGGTACCACTGTTTCAAAAGGTACTATTCAAAATTATATTAAACTTTGCTATGGTACTACTCAAAATTATATTATACTAAAATATTAGCCATGTTGTTTTGTCATTAGGTGTTATTCTGTCAGTAGTAAATAAAATAAATAAACGTTAGTGTTTTTTGGCAACAAAATGGAAAATAAATTTATTCAAATTGAAGAGGTAAGCGAAATTCTTAAATGTATAAGTTATTGTATAACTAATGATAAATTATTTCTTTGAAGCTATTGCAGACGTCAAGCTCAACAGATTATAGCAGCAGTTCGGAATCAACTAGTTTAGAATTAGAGCTGGATGAAGCAAATAATTTCTTGAATAGCATTGAAGCCTACTCCGACACGGAAGTCATTTTCGAATGAAACGAACAACTTGTTCAAATTTGATAGGTACAAATTTATTGTCTAATAAATTATAAATTATATTTGTTACTTATATCAATTTGTATTTTAGATATTTATAAGATATCCACCCATTTCTTGAATGCTGCTATCGATGAAACTAGAAAAAAAATTAGTGCGGATAAGGAAATTTATATATTTATATGGTATATGAGCAACACCGAGCCATTTAGGATTATTGCAAACCGATTCGAAATATGTATGGCATCAGCATGGAGAATCATTTATCGAGTTTGCCGATGGTTAATACTATTGGGCATAGAATGTAAAGTGGCCAACTGCTGACGAAGTTTCGGAAGTTACTTCAAAATTCCAGAATAAAAAACAAATTCCACGTCTAATAGGGGCGATAGACTGCTCGCATATAACTATTAAAGCTCCTCGGATGAATAAAGAAGCTTATTTAATCGAAAACATGGCTATACCATCCATATACAAGCCGTTGTCAATGCCGATAAAAAATTTATCGATGTGCATTGCGGTGTACCTGGGTCATTGCATGATAGCCGAGTTTTGCGTAGATCACCGTTATATCTTAAAGCATTGGAAAATATGGCTGCAAAATTTCCAAATAATACATTTTTACTAGGGGATTCTGCATATCCTAATTTAGATTGGCTAGTTAGCCCTTTTAAAAATACCGTTAGCTTGACCACAGCCCAGCGTCAATTTCAACAATTAGCTTTGGGCTATTAAAAACAAGATTCCGTCGGTTGCTGCATTTCTCAGAACAAACATATATTGAAAATATCATAAATTTGACCGTATGTGGCTGCATTTTACACAATATATGTTTAATGGAGAATGACGTTATTACAGCTGACGAAGACGAGATTAACACAGAAGATCGTGACGAAGATGAAACAGCCAATATTAATTTAGAGAATATGGGAAATCAGCGCCAGATGCTTTTCAATGAGTTGTTAGTACGAAACATAATAACCGATTAAGACTTATTTAATTAAAAAACTATGAATTAATATATCACATTTATGTCATTTCATATATAAATAGTTCAAACTATATTACTAACTATACAAATAAAAATAAACTAATAAAAATAAATAAACAATAATAATTCATAATACATAATAAAGCAACGCTAATTTTTTAAATTTTTTAAGAACTCCATTTTTTCTCTGTGCTGGAGTTGTTTATCCAAACGGCGCTCTCTCATCTCATTTAATTTCTTTGCATAATACCTTTCTTTTATTTTATTTTTTTCTGCGTAATATTTTTCTTTAATAGTACTCCTTTTTTTTGTTGGCGGTTTTTCAACAACTCCATCAGCAGTAGAAGTTGTACTTATTGGACTTACATCTGTTATTTCTTCTCTATTATTTAAATTTGCTGAAACAAACTGACCTGGAGTTAGGGCTGTTATTTCTTGACCTGTTAAGCTTAAGGTATGACAATTGGAAATGATGGGATTTTTTGCGAATATTTCGTCCATCAAGTCCTCAAATGGAGGTACACACAAATTCCGTCCCGTTTGTTTACTGCTGTCCTTGGAATTCTTATATGCCCTAAGCAAATTTTTCAATTTATTGTTTAGTACTCGTAGTTCAACCGTACTGGGCTGGGTCTAAAAATAAATAATTGTTTAATTCGAAATATATTTTTAACTGTTTCATTGAAATTCTCCAGATTCATTTCCTTACTTACCAGAACGTTTTGGGAAATTAAATCTTCTAAGACGTTTGACATTGCGGTTTTTTTTTGGAATTTTCAATTTCCGATTCCCTAGCCATATACGCCAATAGAAACGCTCGCGTTTCGTCATGTTGCCAAATACGTTTGTTACTGTAAATAATGAAAAATTTATTTATTATGTGTAAATATGTATAAATTAATTTATACATATTTATGTATATATAATTATCAATAATTTTTTTCATATATATACATAAACATATATATGTAATTATATATTTACCTTTTATCCATACTTCTTACGCTGAATATAAAATGTTTGTTTTTATAGTTTTTATCTGATCCAGATCACTTGTCGTCATGAAACACGGCTAATGAGGTATTTGTAAGAATAAATAGTATTAAAAAATTGTTCTGGTTTAGACTAGTAGTGTTTTTAATTCTATAGTTAATAAAATATAGACGAAAGTAGGTGATGCTCCGTGATGGAACTAATAAGGGATTTTCCAACTTGTATGAAATCAAACTGGCCTTATACTATATAAACATTTAATTATTCACTTCACTATCTTATAACTATTATAATTATTATTTTATAATTATTTATAACTAATAGCATTTTCGATTATTGTAATTTCTAAAATATTGGCTTTTGTCAAAGCAATGTTTATTTCTCAGTGTCGAGAAGTTTGTTATAACCGGGTTTGCATGACGATGATGACTAACATGTAACTGCTTTGAACCCGAATAACTAAAAGCGTTTGAAATGCAGAATAAATTCATTTAAACAAGATTTTGATTTGAGTATTCAGAATTGTATACCGTCATAATGTAATTAATAAACAACTGTTGAACTAACAAAATGAAGGGATTCTTTTTCATTCACCTATAAACACATAATAATAAAAAAATTACAAAATGAAATTTGTCTACAGGTATAAAACAAACATCAAATTTAACATTATCTCTACTCGGAAAATTAATCATACAATTTTCATTTTAGTCGAAAATGTTTTTTATACCTCTTTTATTATAAAAATACACAAATTTTAATTTTATTTTGATTTATAAAAATTAATAATTTTATTACAGGTGTGACAAATTTTTAATGAGTTTACGTATTTTTGGGATTTTGGAATTAAATTTAAATAAAAAAAAATCGTTAATCATCCTTTTTCTGTTTCCGGGTAGGTATTCAAATTATAAAAAAATATCTTTGGAAAAAGTTTGGTAATATAATATTATTATATTTATAAAGTTTAATATCAAAAAAACTGGAACTTAATGATTTAGAAATGGAATACAAATTAGCAGCGTAAAAATAAATTACCATAATTTTGGACATGACGACCATCGGTAAACATTTTATACATATTTTAATTATTTAATTGATATACATAATACACAAGTATACATATACATATTTACATTTTATATACACATTTTATACTCATACCTGTAGATATATGTACATATGTATATAATAGAAAATCCAATTTAATAAATGAATGCAAATCAAAAACGTTTCGTACATAGCCATGTCTGTTTTAATTTAATTTTCACCTTCATCAAAATCAAATACATTTTCAATTTTTGATGGACAAACTATCATTTTCAAATCATGATACTTCTGTTTGACAGTCAAATATTTTCTGCATTTTTTATTTCCTGACTGTATTGATTAAAGTTGGGAATCGTTCACATACATAAATAATACATACCAAACAAATCAAAAATAGGCAATAAAAGACGAACATTTAATTTGATTTCGGTCATAGAATTACCAAATAAGAATCGCCTTTTAATTTCATTCTTACATTCAGCTATTATTTCCATGAAAACTTATACAATTTTAAAGCTTTGGTTTAAAACTTTGAACTACCTTTTTAACATATTAAAATGGCAAATAAGTTGTATATACATAATATAAAGAAATACAAAAATAAAAATAAACTAAAACAGCGGCAAAATATTGAAAACACCAAACCGGAAAGTTGGTAAATGTATGTATGTAAAAACGGACGGAAAAAATGTGGGGAGGAATAGATAAATCAATGGATCCATAATTTTTATTTTATTTTTGAATGCCGCCAATTGCTTTATTCTTGAATCTTTCTACGAAAGAAACTAACAAGAAGTATTAAAATCTTAAGCTAAAATTATTACATATTTTAAGTCTTAATGTTAATATTTGTTATTAGTGTTCATTATCTAATTAATTTGGATTTCATTTATATGTAAAACCTAAACATTTAATATATTTACAGGTTCATCAGTTCTAGTGGATCTGCTCTTCTCAGTTGCTTGAATCGTGGCGGTTTTAGTATATCCCTGATGTGTCTCTAGTTTTGAGTAATATTTCGAACTGAATTTTTTAAAGGTTTCTTTAATAGTTTTAATTTCAAGATTATCGTGTATATTACTATTTCGAATGTACCACGGAGCATTACACACTACGAAGTATTTTCGCTTGGGTTCGTTGCAGGAGTTCTCTGTTAGACGCGCTGATAATTCAGGTATGGATCCCCATACCTGTTTTATCATATGTCCATATGAGTTTGATTAGTGCGGATGAAGTTTTTCCTCAATTGGTCCTAAATTACATCATTTAAAGTTAGGACACTTTTAGTACAAAATTCACTCGCCTATATAGGCGAAGGAAGTTTTTCCTAAAACTGCATTAATTTTTTTATTTATGTAAATGTATTAGTAATGATAATAAATAAATAGTATACTTTCGGGCAGATTAATTTTATCGTTTATCTTAAACATTACATAAACTAATTAAAAAAATTACATGGCCATTTAATTAAAATTTGGTTTGGATATCACCAACCAGCTTGGCTATTTAACATTCAAAAGCAAGTATTTAACGTTACATCAAAAAATTATTCTTTTTCGTGTAAGACAAGTTAAAAATAAAGCACAAAAAAACCAGCTTGCCGATTATAATACAAAATACAATTCATTAAATTTTAAGGCCATTGTGATTTTTATCTTAAATATTTCATATCCAAATATATAAAAAAGACTGAAAAACTACGAATTTCGTAAGAAGTGGGCAGTTTATGGAATAATTTTTAATGAAAATGGCCGTGACCACTTGAGCTGATATTTTTTTGTTAGGACATTGTGTTCTCCATTTTTCTGGCTGCCAATGTGATTTCCGCCACAGTTGCTGCATTTTCTCACTTATGCTTCCGTTTTTTATTTGTTGCATGCATTTGAGTTATGGAGTTTTCCACAGATAACACAAACATCGCTTAAAGTGCAATATGATCTAGTGTGTCCATACTCTTGGCATTTACCACACTGTACCGGCCCAGTTCTTTTTCTGGGTTCCTCAACGGTAATTCTTCTATGCAGTAGTTATTTTAAGTCAAATATTGCATGTTTCTTTGTGACATTTCTATTATCTGGTTTAAATTCCAGATGGTACAATGGCAGTGGCGCCTTCTCACAAATAATAATATAGGTAATTGAATTGTATTGAAATTCTATCTCAGCGAGAGCGGCTCGTATATCGTTTGCATTAACGTAGCCCTCTATACCTTTTAACACGACGACCAATACTTTCCGGCTTTTAAGTTGGTTAGTGTAGTAATGTTTTCTAACTTCGTCGAAATGGTTGCCGGTTGCTATGCGTTAATTCAACGCTAGCTAGTTTGGGTAATTTTGCGTTTCACAGTAATATACCTGTCCAGCCTTGTTTGCACAAAACTCTGACCTACATCACTTTATTTTATTGTCATCTGTTGCCAATGCACTTTGATTTTTTTTATCGTCAAAATTTGTCAACGATGCACTTTTATTGTTCATCGCACTAAGTTTATTTACGTTAATTTTTAATTCACTTGGTATTAAATTACCTGGTAGAAACATTTTTGAAGCACGATTTGTTGTCGTTTTAGACTATGTTGCACATTTTTATTAGTAACTTTTATTAGTAAAATTTGCCGCAGCCTTTCTTATTTAAGGTGGAGAATATTCGAATATCACGGCTTCACATATTTTTCACATCAAAATGTTTTTTTTTAAATTAAATTAATAACTCCTGATTCAATTCCTGAAGGAACCAATATTTAAGACTATAAAATATTAAAAGTTCAGTTCTAGGTTAAAACATGTATTAAATTAACAAGATTCATTTGTGTGATATTATATTAACTAAATGTCTTATTAAAATTAAAAAGATAATAAATATTTATTATTATTAATAATTCATAAGTTGATACCTTGTCGTGCTGTAAAGTATATAATTTCTAAATTCACCAATAATAAAAAAAGTAAAATTAAAACTAAATAAAAAATGTTTGATATTTTCCTCCGCCATAAAAAAATTTAAACTGTTGTATCGTGCTGTTTTTTATATGTTCATTTATGTATGGCTTCCTCAAAAAATGTTACCCCTATGATTTTGAGGATGTGAAAAGAAAAACTGTACTATAGTTATTATAATAGTTATCAATGCCAGTTAATAATTAACTAAAATAACAAATATTGAAATACATAATACCAACGAAAAGCAGTAAACTGATAATTTACAAACATACTAAAAGATGATTAAAAAAAAAGTATTTCTTCGTTTTCATCACCATTAAAGTAAAAACTTTGGTACCGGAATTGACAATCGAACGAGTCGTTCAGTTGTATATGTATATATATATAATATAAAGAAATAGAATAGGGCACCATCGCATCAGCAGTATTTTTGTGACATACTTTTTTGTGTTAATATACTATTTGTTATTAGCGTTACCTATTTTTATTATTATCGCATTTTCTGATAATTTAAATAAGCAATTAAATGATACAATTGCTTGGATGCAGGTACATATTAGGATTCTTGAAAACGAATTTTAAGAAAGTAACGGACAATAATACCACACGGATGAAGAAGAATTAGCTCACGAAACTGAGTGGATTAGATTCAAAAGCCAGAGAAAAAAAGGAGATGGAATGATACACCTACTCCTCCTCAACTAAAAGAGACAATTCCTAAAATAATCCAAAACTATCCAAAAAAGTTACCTCCACCACCCCCAATAGTTATAGATGGAGTTAAAAACTATGATCTACTGTATGAGAAAATTAAAACAATAACTATCCCAGTTAACTTTAAAACAAAATTGATGAGTGGAAACAACATCAAAATAAACTTCACAGATGGTGAAACCTACAGAGCAATGACAAAAATGTTAAGCGAAGGGGGACATTCTTGCCATACGTTTGAAAACAAACAAATCAGACCAATTAGGGTACTGGCTAAAAATTTGCACTCTACATGTAAACCAGAAAAAATAATTGAGGATCTGAAAGGAAAAGGTTTTAATGCAACTGAAGCATCAATTAAGCTAAAACGGAGAAGTAAGGAGCCTCTGAACATGTATATGCTGACATTCAGCGCAGATGATAATATTGAAAGAACACATCAAATCAAGTACATTTTGGGATGCAAAGTCAATATTGGGCCCCTAAGAAGATCTAGGCTTATACCACAAAGTAAAAAATGTCAAGCATATGGACATACTCAAAAATACTGTAACAAAGAACCCAGGTGTGTCAAATGTCCAGGTAAACACCATACTAGAGATTGTGTCAAACCCACAGATGTACAGTACAGTTTAGTACATGCTAAAAATACAAATGTAATAAAGAAGCAAACCGTTGGAATAAACAGGCCTGAATCATTTAAAGGAGAGTTAAGGCGTAAAGCGTTGATAGCCTCTCAAGCAGAAGTGGGCAAAAAAACTTACGCTCAAGTAATGATGAGTAACGAAAACAAACAAAATACTCCTCAAACAGACGACATAAATCAAACGCTTAATAAAGTGACAGAATCACTCAATCCATGATGTTAACCACAAATCTATGGAAATAGTTTTTGATTCAAATGAAATTAAGTCAACAACATCCGGGCATCATATGCATACCACCTATAATTAAAAAAAAATAAACCACACTGGACTTCAGCAGTACTTAGAAGGTATACAATGGGACGCTGCTTTAAATACTAATGATGTAAACCAAGTTGCTAACAAATTCTACCAAATTTTATTACAAGGTTTTGAAACCCACATTCCATTGTGCCGGAAAAAATCTAATATTCATCCTCCTTGGTTTGACGACCATCTGATTAATCTGAAGAACCGTAAATCTAAAGCCTATTTCAGGACGATTAAAAGTGGTTTAGAATCGGATAGGACTGTGTTTCTCCAATCCAATCAAGAATTTGATACATACTTCAAGGAAAAGCACCTCTCATATATTGCAGATGTACAACGAAGCATTTCAACCAACCCTAAACAATTCTAATATGTATTTGAATGATATTAGAACATCAGATCCTAAAAAAATTGCTGACATGTTTGCTGATTTTTTTCAATATGTATACAAACCCAAAAACAGAAATTGGTTTACCACTCAATCAAACGTAAATAATAATGTACTTATCAGTTTACCGGTTATTAGTGATGAGGATATTTGATATGCACTTAATCAGTTTGGTGACGGATGTGGGCCGGATAATATTCCAACGTCTATATTAAAAAAATATGCTAATATTTTAGTTAAACCATTACGGAGAATATATACAATCTCTCGTTAACATCCGGAATATTCCCTGATTCATGGAAAATATCTAAAGTTACACCTATATTTAAATCGGGTAAAAGAGAAGACATCACCTGTTATAGAGGGACATCAACCACTTCAACCATAGCAAAATTATTCGAACAGGTTGTATGCAACAGCTTTAAAGGAATCCTAGCTCAACATATATCACTCAATCAGCATGGGTTTATGCCTAGAAGATCTACATCTACTAACCTTGTTGAATTTACCAACAAAGTTATTAATGAAATTGAAAACCGCAACCAAGTAGACGTAGTGTTTACTGATTTTAGTAAAGCATTTGACTCAATCTGCCATCACAAGGCTCTAGAAAGTCTTTACAGCTTTGGCTTTGCATCCAACTTCATTAAATGGTTCAACTCATATTTGTCTAGTCGCAATATGTGTCAATTGGAAGCGAAAAATCTAAAATAATCAAAGTAACGTCAGGAGTTTCTCAGGGTTCACATATTGGACCATGGATTTTTCTAGTTTTCATAAATGGAATAACTGAAGTCATAAAATACTCTAATCTTCTCATGTTCGCAGATGATGTAAAAATCTATCATACTATTAAAGATATACATGACACAAAAGTATTACAAGAAGACATCGAGAGATTCAGTGAATGGTGCCACAAAAATTATTTGCTGTTGAATATTGACAAATGTAAAGTAATGTCTTTTCATCGCAAGAGGAAACCGATTAACTTTGCTTATAGCGTTAATAATACGGAACTGCAAAGAGTTAAAGAAATAATCGATCTAGGTGTCACATTCGTTGAAAATATGAGTTTTAACAACCACATTGACAAATGCGTTGCTAAAGCAAATTATATCTTTGGTTTTGTTAAGCGTAGGCCTGGTGAATTTACAAATTTGTCAACTTTATTTTCACTTTATTTTGCGTAAATAAGATCGCAAGTTGAATACGCATCAGCAATTTGGAGCCCGTATTATGCTAACCACATCAAAAGGATTGAAAGCATTCAAAAGAAATTTATGATCTTCATTTTAAAGAAAACTGACTGGGACTATGACCATAGCTTACCGTTTCATGAGAATATAGCCCGCCTTCCACCATACACGACAAGATGTTTAGAGTATAAAATTTGCACTCTGGAAAATAGACGCTTATTTTTAGACTCAGCTTTCATCGGTAACATCCTGTTTGGTTTTATTGAACATATACCCTACATATTGGAAAATACAGCTATCCATGTTCCAATCAAATCGCTGCGAAACCATCGGTTTTTAGAGATAGTACGCAACTCAACTAACTATGGTGAAAATTGTCCAATCAACAGACTGGCAAAATCATTCAACATCGCTGAAGAAAACTTTGACTTTCATCTCACAAAGGACTGCTTCAAAAGGAACTTGAAGAACTATTTTTTGAATTTTAAAACTTAATTTATCAGAAAATATCTGGTAACAACTTTTCAGTTTATTTTTTTTTAAAAAATATATTTTTTCAATCTAATTTTTTTCACAACTTCTAATCTGAAGTACTTAACTTTTACTTTTTAAAATTGTAAAATTTAAATTTTTAATCTTGTGTGTAATAATCAATACTGAATTGATGATTTTTTTGTATATGAAATCATACTTGTAATGTACTAAATCGATTTCTTTAATATAAATAAATAAATAAATAAAATTATCAAATTTAGAAATTATAAAACCACACTATTCACCCGGGAAATACTGCTAAGGGAGGTAGTGCTGTTATAATTAGAAATAGTATTAATCACTTCGAGGAATTAAAATATGAAACAGAACAAATACAAGCAACAGCTGTTAATATCAAGACCAAAAATAACTCTATTAGGGTTATTGGAATTTACTGCCCACCGAAATACTCTCTAAAAGAAAAAGATTATCTTGAATTTTTCATTCAGTAAACTAGGGAAAAGATTTGTAATTGGAGGAGATTTTAATGCAATAAATATCCACTGGGGTTCTAGAGTAACAACAACTAAAGGGAAAGAACTCCTCAATGCTATCGGAAAATACGGTTGTGAAGCCTTATCAAATGGTAAACCGACCTACTGGCCAACTGATCCAAATAAAATATCAGATCTAATTGATTTCTTTAGTGAAAAATATATCTGTAAATTATATACATATAGATGAAAGTCTTGACTTAAGCTTTGATCACTCCCCAATTCTTTTGACATTAAGTGAAAGGATCTTTCAAAAAGAACGCTATCCTAGTTTATTAAATAGGCACACAGATTGGGAATACTTTCGACTGCCGTTAGAAAGAAAAATTAAATTAATGGTTCCGCTAATGAGTGAGAAGCAATTAGAAAAAGAAGTTCACTAGTTCATATGTGTCATACAGCAGTCAGCTTGGGAAAACACTCCTGAAGTTAAAAAAAGAAATTAAGGGAAACAACTACCCTAGAGAAATTAGAGAGCTTTTGGCAGAAAAAAGAAGGGCAAGGAGAAGATGGCAACAAACTAGAGCCCCTCAAGATAAAACTAAGCTAAACAATCTGACTCAGCTACTTAAAAGGGAAATCAAAGATTTGAAAGACGAATCTATCAGTAATTACCTCAGAAATTTATCTAATGATACTAGTACTGATTATTCTCTCTGGAGAGCAATAAGAAGAATTAAAAGGCCAATAATGCAGATTCCTCCAATCAGAACAGAAGATAACAAATGGGCCAGAAATAACGAAGATAAAGTATTAAGTTTTGCTAAATACCTGGGAAAAATATTTGAACCAATGGAAGCCGAAATAATGACTGGAGAGGTTGTACAGAAAAGTGAAGAAATCCTACGAGCAACACCAAAAGAAGTCATGTATGAGATAAAAACAAATATGAATCCGAGAAAAGCGCCGGGTTATGACATTATCACAGCAGAAATTTTAAAAGAACTACCAAGGAGAGCATTATTAAAGCTCACCAATATTATAATTGTCGCCTTTCGATTGAAATATGTACCCAGCCTCTGGAAAATTGCAGAAGTAATTATGATTCCTAAACCTGGGAAACCACCACACAAAACTGGATCATACAGGCCAATATCACTATTACCAGTTATGTCTAAACTATTTGAATGTATGTGAAGATAGCCCAATTTCCATCCCCGAAAAATACGATGGCAACACTAGCGAGTACTATCACGACATTTTTTGCTCTCATCCCAGAAAAAACTTACTATCACGATAGTATTATGATACTTTTCTACTCTCAGCCCCGAAAAATTATACTATCATGATATATATACCAAAATAAATGTACATAGTGTACATAATTTACTCTCAGCCCCGAAAAATATTTGTTTTCATGATACTTATGTATTAATAATTATAATTGTACACATATTTATACATATTATTTAGATATAATTTTAATAAGATTAAAATTGAATCACAATAAATAAAATTACATTGCGGAAGACCTATTGTTACATGAACTCAGAAACCATTCGCTGGCCGGATCAGCGGAGTTTAGCATGTGATTAAGGTTTGTATGTGGAGGATCTGAAATACAGTCGCTAGAAATCAGAAACCATTCGCTCCTTAATCCTGCAAATTCACAATTTATAAATAAACAAATTCACTATTCGCTATCTGAGTCCTGCAAAGTCACGATGGAGTGGACTGCCGGCTCAGAAGAGTAAGGCATGTGATAGTGGATGGTTTGATAAACCTGTCGTAATTTTTTTAGAATTTTTGTATGTCGATGAGCTGTGATATAGTCCCGCAAAGTCACGATGGAGTGGATTGCCGGCTCAGATGAGTAAAGCATGTGATAGTGGATGGTTTGATAAACCTGTCGTAATTTTTTTAGAATTTTTGTATGTCGGTGAGCTGTGATATAGTCCCGCAAAGTCACGATGGAGTGGATTGCCGGCTCAGATGAGTAAAGCATGTGATAGTGGATGGTTTGATAAACCTGTCGTAATTTTTTTAGAATTTTTGTATGTCGATGAGCTATGATATAGTCCCGCAAAGTCACGATGGAGTGGATTGCCGGCTCAGATGAGTAAAGCATGTGATAGTGGATGGTTTGATAAACCTGTCGTAATTTTTTTAGAATTTTTGTATGTCGATGAGCTGTGATATAGTCCCGCAAAGTCACGATGGAGTGGATTGCCGGCTCAGATGAGTAAGGCATGTGATAGTGGATGGTTTGATAAACCTGTCGTAATTTTTTTAGAATTTTGGTATGTCGGTGAGCTGCGATATAGTCCCGCAAAGTCACGATGGCGTGGATTGCCGGCTCAGATTAGTAAAGCATGTGATAGTGGATGGTTTGATAAACCTGTCGTAATTTTTTTAGAATTTTGGTATGTCGGTGAGCTGCGATATAGTCCCGCAAAGTCACGATGGAGTGGATTGCCGGCTCAGATGAGTAAAGCATGTGATAGTGGATGGTTTGATAAACCTGTCGTAATTTTTTTAGAATTTTTGTATGTCGATGAGCTGTGATATAGTCCCGCAAAGTCACGATGGAGTGGATTGCCGGCTCAGATGAGTAAGGCATGTGATAGTGGATGGTTTGATAAACCTGTCGTAATTTTTTTAGAATTTTGGTATGTCGGTGAGCTGCGATATAGTCCCGCAAAGTCACGATGGCGTGGATTGCCGGCTCAGATTAGTAAAGCATGTGATAGTGGATGGTTTGATAAACCTGTCGTAATTTTTTTAGAATTTTGGTATGTCGGTGAGCTGCGATATAGTCCCGCAAAGTCACGATGGAGTGGATTGCCGGCTCAGATGAGTAAAGCATGTGATAGTGGATGGTTTGATAAACCTGTCGTAATTTTTTTAGAATTTTTGTATGTCGGTGAGCTGCGATATAGTCCCGCAAAGTCACGATGGAGTGGATTGCCGGCTCAGATGAGTAAGGCATGTGATAGTGGATGGTTTGATAAACCTGTCGTAATTTTTTTAGAATTTTTGTATGTCGATGAGCTGCGATATAGTCCCGCAAAGTCATGATGGAGTGGATTGCCGGCTCAGATGAGTAAGGCATGTGATAGTGGATGGTTTGATAAACCTGTCGTAATTTTTTTAGAATTTTTGTATGTCGGTGAGCTGTGATATAGTCCCGCAAAATCACGATGGAGTGGATTGCCGGCTCAGATGAGTAAAGCATGTGATAGTGGATGGTTTGATAAACCTGTCGTAATTTTTTTAGAATTTTTGTATGTCGGTGAGCTGCGATATAGTCCCGCAAAGTCACGATGGAGTGGATTGCCGGCTCAGATGAGTAAGGCATGTGATAGTGGATGGTTAGATAAACCTGTCGTAATTTTTTAGAATTTTTGTATGTCGATGAGCTGTGATATAGTCCCGCAAAGTCACGATGGAGTGGATTGCCGGCTCAGATGAGTAAGGCATGTGATAGTGGATGGTTTGATAAACCTGTCGTAATTTTTTTAGAATTTTTGTATGTCGGTGAGCTGCGATATAGTCCCGCAAAGTCACGATGGAGTGGATTGCCGGCTCAGATGAGTAAGGCATGTGATAGTGGATGGTTTGATAAACCTGTCGTAATTTTTTTAGAATTTTTGTTTGTCGATGACCTGTGATATAGTCCCGCAAAGTCACGATGGAGTGGATTGCCGGCTCAGATGAGTAAGGCATGTGATAGTGGATGGTTTGATAAACCTGTCGTAATTTTTTTAGAATTTTGGTATGTCGGTGAGCTGCGATATAGTCCCGCAAAGTCACGATGGAGTGGATTGCCGGCTCAGATGAGTAAAGCATGTGATAGTGGATGGCTTGATAAACCTGTTGTAATTTTTTTAGAATTTTTGTATGTCGGTGAGCTGCGATATAGTCCCGCTAAGTCACGATGGAGTGGATTGCCGGCTCAGATGAGTAAGGCATGTGATAGTGGATGGTTTGATAAACCTGTCGTAATTTTTTTAGAATTTTGGTATGTCGGTGAGCTGTGATATAGTCCCGCAAAGTCACGATGGAGTGGATTGCCGGCTCAGATGAGTAAAGCATGTGATAGTGGATGGTTTGATAAACCTGTCGTAATTTTTTTAGAATTTTGGTATGTCGGTGAGCTGCGATATAGTCCCGCAAAGTCACGATGGAGTGGATTGCCGGCTCAGATTAGTAAAGCATGTGATAGTGGATGGTTTGATAAACCTGTCGTAATTTTTTTAGAATTTTGGTATGTCGGTGAGCTGTGATATAATATCACAAAGTCATGATGGAGTGGATTGCCGGCTCAGATGAGTAAAGCATGTGATAGTGGATGGTTTGATAAACCTGTCGTAATTTTTTTTACAATTTTTGTATGTCGATGACCTGTGATATAGTCCCGCAAAGACACGATGGAGTGGATTGCCGGCTCAGATGAGTAAGGCATGTGATAGTGGATGGTTTGATAAACCTGTCGTAATTTTTTTAGAATTTTTGTATGTCGATGAGCTGCGATATAGTCCCGCAAAGTCACGATGGAGTGGATTGCCGGCTCAGATGAGTAAAGCATGTGATAGTGGATGGTTTGATAAACCTGTCGTAATTTTTTTAGAATTTTTGTATGTCGGTGAGCTGCGATATAGTCCCGCTAAGTCACGATGGAGTGGATTACCGGCTCAGATGAGTAAGGCATGTGATAGTGGATGGTTTGATAAACCTGTCGTAATTTTTTTAGAATTTTTGTTTGTCGATGACCTGTGATATAGTCCCGCAAAGTCACGATGGAGTGGATTGCCGGCTCAGATGAGTAAGGCATGTGATAGTGGATGGTTTGATAAACCTGTCGTAATTTTTTTAGAATTTTGGTATGTCGGTGAGCTGCGATATAGTCCCGCAAAGTCATGATGGAGTGGATTGCCGGCTCAGATGAGTAAAGCATGTAATAGTGGATGGCTTGATAAACCTGTTGTAATTTTTTTAGAATTTTTGTATGTCGGTGAGCTGCGATATAGTCCTGCTAAGTCACGATGGAGTGGATTGCCGGCTCAGATGAGTAAGGCATGTGATAGTGGATGGTTTGATAAACCTGTCGTAATTTTTTTAGAATTTTGGTATGTCGGTGAGCTGTGATATAGTCCCGCAAAGTCACGATGGAGTGGATTGCCGGCTCAGATGAGTAAAGCATGTGATAGTGGATGGTTTGATAAACCTGTCGTAATTTTTTTAGAATTTTGGTATGTCGGTGAGCTGCGATATAGTCCCGCAAAGTCACGATGGAGTGGATTGCCGGCTCAGATTAGTAAAGCATGTGATAGTGGATGGTTTGATAAACCTGTCGTAATTTTTTTAGAATTTTGGTATGTCGGTGAGCTGTGATATAATATCACAAAGTCATGATGGAGTGGATTGCCGGCTCAGATGAGTAAAGCATGTGATAGTGGATGGTTAGATAAACCTGTCGTAATTTTTTTTACAATTTTTGTATGTCGATGACCTGTGATATAGTCCCGCAAAGACACGATGGAGTGGATTGCCGGCTCAGATGAGTAAAGCATGTGATAGTGGATGGTTTGATAAACCTGTCGTAATTTTTTTTAGAATTTTTGTATGTCGGTGAGCAGTGATATAGTCCCGCAAAGTCACGATGGAGTGGATTGCCGGCTCAGATTAGTAAAGCATGTGATAGTGGATGGTTTGATAAACCTGTCGTAATTTTTTTAGAATTTTGGTATGTCGGTGAGCTGCGATATAGTCCCGCAAAGTCACGATGGAGTGGATTGCCGGCTCAGATTAGTAAGGCATGTGATAGTGGATGGTTTGATAAACCTGTCGTAATTTTTTTAGAATTTTTGTTTGTCGATGACCTGTGATATAGCCCCGCAAAGTCACGATGGAGTGGATTGCCGGCTCAGATGAGTAAAGCATGTGATAGTGGATGGCTTGATAAACCTGTTGTAATTTTTTTAGAATTTTTGTATGTCGGTGAGCTGCGATATAGTCCCGCTAAGTCACGATGGAGTGGATTGCCGGCTCAGATGAGTAAAGCATGTGATAGTGGATTGTTTGATAAACCTGTCGTAATTTTGTTAGAATTTGTGTATATCGGTGAGCTCTGATATAGTCCCGCAAAGTCACGATGGAGTGGATTGCCGGCTCAGATGAGTAAAGCATGTGATAGTGGATGGTTTGATAAACCTGTCGTAATTTTTTTAGAATTTTTGTATGTCGATGAGCTGTGATATAGTCCCGCAAAGTCACGATGGAGTGGATTGCCGGCTCAGATGAGTAAAGCATGTGATAGTGGATGGTTTGATAAACCTGTCGTAATTTTTTTAGAATTTTTGTATGTCGGTGAGCTGCGATATAGTCCCGCAAAGTCACGATGGAGTGGATTGCCGGCTCAGATGAGTAAAGCATGTGATAGTGGATGGTTTGATAAACCTGACGTAATTTTTTTAGAATTTTTGTATGTCGGTGAGCTGCGATATAGTCCCGCAAAGTCACGATGGAGTGGATTGCCGGCTCAGATGAGTAAAGCATGTGATAGTGGATGGTTTGATAAACCTGTCGTAATTTTTTTAGAATTTTTGTATGTCGATGAGCTGTGATATACTCCCGCAAAGTCACGATGGAGTGGATTGCCGGCTCAGATGAGTAAAGCATGTGATAGTGGATGGTTTGATAAACCTGTCGTAATTTTTTTAGAATTTTTGTATGTCGGTGAGCTGTGATATAGTCCCGCAAAGTCACGATGGAGTGGATTGCCGGCTCAGATGAGTAAGTATAGTGAATCTTACAATTAACGTCATAATTATGTCGTTTATATAGCTTACTCGAAATTTCTCGTCGCGGTCTGCCTTAATTGCGTCACGTGGAAACAAGTTTAAGAATCCTTGCTATATGGGATAAAATCATAAAAATATGTACTGTTGTAAACATATATGAATATCTCTCTGTATTATGAGTTTGAAGTTTACAATACACACACATATTGTTTTATGTTTTTTTTAAATGTAGAAATTGGAGAGAAACAAAATCTATACCGTTTTGTTTTATTCTGTATGTATTGTTTGTAGGCAGAACAAAAATATCATTTTCATCATTCTGTTAAAGCATTTCGTTGCGTTTGGTTGTTTTATTGTGATTTTTGTGATTATTGATTTTTTGTGATATTTGAATTTTTGGAGATATATTTTGAACTCGGCATTCCCTTTGACATTCTTTTTGTGATTTTTGATATATTTATAGACCTCGGCATTCTCATTGACATTCTTTTTTAACGATTTTTGGACCTCGGCATTTTTCAGGATATTCTTTTTTAACGGCTCTAGCGATTTGTTTGGATACATATTTTGACCTCGGCATTCCCATTGACATTCTTTTTTAACAATTTTAGTGATTTTTGGATACATTTTCGGACCTCAGCATTTACTGGATATTCTATTTTAACAAGTTTTGTTTGAATTTGATTTGTTTTATATTTTATTGCATAAGTTTGGATTTATTTTGTTCTTAAAACCATGCCCTTCACATCTTTTAAATTCACCAAAGAAGATTTGGACATTATTATGGAAACTGTTTTAGATAATGTGCAAACTTATGATGAAATTATACTTTCGCGAAATTCAAATCAGCCATTATTGTCACTAATTTGTGAAAACATTTCAGTTAAATCCAGTGAAAGTATGAGATTGAAGTTAAGATATCTTCTGTATCAAAATAAAGCTTTTGTTTCTAAACTTTTACTTGCTTTTGAAAAAATTAAAGAACTTCGCAAAGATATTATCTGCAACGACGTTGGTATATCAAACGATCGTGGAATACAACAATTAAATTATTTTGGAAATTTTAGTAATTCCTTGAATCATTTTGTTAGCACGATTGGCCTTCCTGGTGTAATTCAGCAAGAACCGAATAAAATTGAAAATGATGAAGTATGTAAGATTGAAAATGATAAGGAATTGGTTATTGAGAAAAGCACTAAATCACTATATAACGCACAAATTATTCAAGATAATGAATACACAGAAATGGGTAATTTATTGACGATCCCCATTAATATTTGGGATGAAATTTATGATTCAAAAACTTTTAAATTTGATAAATATAAATATTCTTCAGTATTTTCCGAGCTGCTTACAAAAATGACTGGTTGTTTGGTATATATTAAAGACAGTCGAGTAAATAAAAATTCAATTTATATTCGTGCTTATTGCGGCCATCGAGATTATAAAACTGGCGAAGAGTGTCGAAAGTTTAGATTAAACAACAAAAATTTGGCCACAAATATTTTTCAAATTACATATTCGTCCAATGAAATATATCATCCACATATTAAAGCTCGAGCGATTAGTCGAAATCTTCGCAAAGAAGTGAAAGATTCTTTATTAAAATCATCCGTAGAACAATTGTCGGAGGAATTATTTTGGAATGAAGATAAAGATTTTGTAGAAAAAACAAATACAATTGTAAAATGTACCAGTGTAGATGTTTTGAGAAAAATAAAATCGGAAGCCCTTATGGCCCAAGATAACCATGCAGATGATATAGAAGATATTTATATTGAAATTAAAAGTACGAAGAATTCTCCTGATCAATATATACAACATCTATCAAAATGGCCATTCTATGTCATTAGTTTTAGCAAAATGCAATTGGATATGATAAGAGTTATTATTAATAATGATGCTTCAAAAAAATTGGTTGTTTATATGGATGCCACTGGTGGACTCGTCCGACCACCAAATGTAGAAACACCAATCGTTTTGTATTATGCTCTAATAGTTTCCGTTAAAAAATATGACCATGACCCAAGTGATCCATTTTCAATTACTGATTTCATAAGTGCGAGTCATAGTTCTCTAACTATAGGAAATTGGCTTAGATCATTCAAAAGTTTTGTATTAAATCACACCCATAGATGGCCTATTTTTGATACTGTCGTTACCGACTTCAGTTTTGCCGAAATTAATGCTGTATTAGAATGTTTCAATAATAATTTAACTATTATTGACTACTTGAAAATATGCCGGCAATATATTTCTCATAAAAATCAAATAGACTTAAACAAATATGTAAAAATTCATCTCTGTTGTTCCCATCTTATGAAAAATCTAGTGAATGATGTAAATCAACATTTTAGAAAGTCATCATCAATTTCTAAGTATGTAAAAGAAATATTGGCATCATTCATTGTTTGTAATGATTATAATAATATGAAATTAAATTTCAAATATTTTATGGTATTATTAAAATCAAAATTTACAAGTCCTGAGACAATCTCTGCTTTCAGTCAAATCATGAAAACCACATTAATTGACATAGAATTAACAAAATCCGAAGATGTATATAAGGAAAATGTAAATGAATTTATTTGTTAAAACAATTTATGAACAAAGCCCTTTTTTCCACGATTTTAATGCTATTTATCTGGAATGTAAAATTAGCGAAAACAACAGTAATAGAAATCAAGCTGTCAATAATTTCTACAATCCTGGGTTTGCAGAAAAATTTATTAAAAAATATATGACTTACGTACCATTGTGGTCTCAGTTAATATATAATGAGGCGAGGTTAAGTAATAGTCATATAGAAAACTATTTTTCTATAATAAAGAGGCGATGTCGTGAAGCATCTCATTTAGGTAAATTACCCACGAAATGTCTTCGATTTTTCAAAGAAGTTAATAAAAGGAATAAGTTAATTTTTGAAAAAACGCATTCATCTATTCCCAAAAGATCTGTAAAAAATTTATCATTTAATTTAAAACGGAAAAAAAACAGTATTGCAGAATCTTTAAATAAAACCGAAATTTGGTGTAAAAGAAATAAAAAAATAAAAAAAGAGGAACACAATTATTTTAATTTTAAAAATATTAATCAGTATATAGAACAATCTGAAGATAAGCAGAATGAACTGGCTGCCAAATTGCAAATAGTTCCTTCTGAGTTTATATTACCACAGCAAAAAAAAGAATGTACTTGGCTGCTCCGCAATGGCAACAATTTGAAATCGTCCTTTTATCAAAATACTTGTGCTTTTGATGCGGCTATTCAGTGTTTTGCAAATTTGAAAAAAAGTTTTAATTATTTGTTTGATGATAGTGAATGTTCAATGAGCAAAGTCGTAAATGCGTTGTATGAAGGTAATGCAACATTAGCAGAAATAATCCGATACGATGCCCTCTATTCTTTAAAAAAAAATTTTAAATATGATTTTGGCCTCAAAAAAAACTGTGAATGTAATATCACGGCAATAACAGATTACTTTTTCAAAAAATATCCAACATGCACAGCTGAGTTCGTATGTGGAACGTGCAATAAAAGAGTGGAAGAAAAAAGACCTTATATATCTATAGACACGGATTTATTAGAGCTACACGGAATTCAAAATATTGAAAAATCCTTGACTCCAATTCCACCTAAAAAATGTTGTGGTTCTGCATTATTCCCTCTCAATATAATTATGGGCCAATATGCCATATTCAATACAGAATATCGCAATAACGAGAAACAAAAAGCTATTTCGTTACATCATATTCCAAAAATTATTAAAATTGAAAATAATGTATTTGAAATTAATTCCATAATAAATTATAAAGTCAATCATTACACTGCGTATTGTAAAAATTCTGAATATTGGGAAGAATTCGATGACCTAAAGGAAAACATTATAAAAATACGAAATTCTTCCAAATTAGTTTTACCGCACATACTTTGTTATATGAGGAAATAATTGTTAAGTGCCAATTTTTCTGATACAAACTATAAAGCACACTATTACAAACTGCATACATACAAAAATTCTAAAAAAATTACGACAGGTTTATCAAGCCATCCACTATCACATGCTTTACTCATCTGAGCCGGCAATCCACTCCATCGTGACTTTGCGGGACTATATCGCAGCTCACCGACATACCAAAATTCTAAAAAAATTACGACAGGTTTATCAAACCATCCACTATCACATGCTTTACTCATCTGAGCCGGCAATCCACTCCATCGTGACTTTGCGGGACTATATCACAGCTCATCGACATACAAAAATTCTAAAAAAATTACGACAGGTTTATCAAACCATCCACTATCACATGCCTTACTCATCTGAGCCGGCAATCCACTCCATCGTGACTTTGCGGGACTATATCGCAGCTCACCGACATACAAAAATTCTAAAAAAATTACGACAGGTTTATCAAACCATCCACTATCACATGAATTACTCATCTGAGCCGGCAATCCACTCCATCGTGACTTTGCGGGACTATATCACAGCTCATCGACATACAAAAATTCTAAAAAAATTACGACAGGTTTATCAAACCATCCACTATCACATGCTTTACTCATCTGAGCCGGCAATCCACTCCATCGTGACTTTGCGGGACTATATCAGAGCTCACCGATATACACAAATTCTAACAAAATTACGACAGGTTTATCAAACAATCCACTATCACATGCTTTACTCATCTGAGCCGGCAATCCACTCCATCGTGACTTAGCGGGACTATATCGCAGCTCACCGACATACAAAAATTCTAAAAAAATTACAACAGGTTTATCAAGCCATCCACTATCACATGCTTTACTCATCTGAGCCGGCAATCCACTCCATCGTGACTTTGCGGGGCTATATCGCAGCTCACCGACATACCAAAATTCTAAAAAAATTACGACAGGTTTATCAAACCATCCACTATCACATGCTTTACTAATCTGAGCCGGCAATCCACTCCATCGTGACTTTGCGGGACTATATCGCAGCTCACCGACATACCAAAATTCTAAAAAAATTACGACAGGTTTATCAAACCATCCACTATCACATGCTTTACTCATCTGAGCCGGCAATCCACTCCATCGTGACTTTGCGGGATTATATCACAGCTCATCGACATACAAAAATTCTAAAAAAATTACGACAGGTTTATCTAACCATCCACTATCACATGCCTTACTCATCTGAGCCGGCAATCCACTCCATCGTGACTTTGCGGGACTATATCGCAGCTCACCGACATACAAAAATTCTAAAAAAATTACGACAGGTTTATCAAACCATCCACTATCACATGCTTTACTCATCTGAGCCGGCAATCCACTCCATCGTGACTTTGCGGGACTATATCACAGATCACCGACATACAAAAATTCTAAAAAAATTACGACAGGTTTATCAAACCATCCACTATCACATGCTTTACTCATCTGAGCCGGCAATCCACTCCATCGTGACTTTGCGGGACTATATCGCAGCTCATCGACATACAAAAATTCTAAAAAAATTACGACAGGTTTATCTAACCATCCACTATCACATGCCTTACTCATCTGAGCCGGCAATCCACTCCATCGTGACTTTGCGGGACTATATCGCAGCTCACCGACATACAAAAATTCTAAAAAAATTACGACAGGTTTATCAAACCATCCACTATCACATGCTTTACTCATCTGAGCCGGCAATCCACTCCATCGTGACTTTGCGGGACTATATCACAGCTCACCGACATACAAAAATTCTAAAAAAATTACGACAGGTTTATCAAACCATCCACTATCACATGCTTTACTCATCTGAGCCGGCAATCCACTCCATCGTGACTTTGCGGGACTATATCGCAGCTCATCGACATACAAAAATTCTAAAAAAATTACGACAGGTTTATCAAACCATCCACTATCACATGCCTTACTCATCTGAGCCGGCAATCCACTCCATCGTGACTTAGCGGGACTATATCGCAGCTCACCGACATACAAAAATTCTAAAAAAATTACGACAGGTTTATCAAACCATCCACTATCACATGCTTTACTCATCTGAGCCGGCAATCCACTCCATCGTGACTTTGCGGGACTATATCAGAGCTCACCGATATACACAAATTCTAACAAAATTACGACATGTTTATCAAACAATCCACTATCACATGCTTTACTCATCTGAGCCGGCAATCCACTCCATCGTGACTTAGCGGGACTATATCGCAGCTCACCGACATACAAAAATTCTAAAAAAATTACAACAGGTTTATCAAGCCATCCACTATCACATGCTTTACTCATCTGAGCCGGCAATCCACTCCATCGTGACTTTGCGGGGCTATATCGCAGCTCACCGACATACCAAAATTCTAAAAAAATTACGACAGGTTTATCAAACCATCCACTATCACATGCTTTACTAATCTGAGCCGGCAATCCACTCCATCGTGACTTTGCGGGACTATATCGCAGCTCACCGACATACCAAAATTCTAAAAAAATTACGACAGGTTTATCAAACCATCCACTATCACATGCTTTACTCATCTGAGCCGGCAATCCACTCCATCGTGACTTTGCGGGATTATATCACAGCTCATCGACATACAAAAATTCTAAAAAAATTACGACAGGTTTATCTAACCATCCACTATCACATGCCTTACTCATCTGAGCCGGCAATCCACTCCATCGTGACTTTGCGGGACTATATCGCAGCTCACCGACATACAAAAATTCTAAAAAAATTACGACAGGTTTATCAAACCATCCACTATCACATGCTTTACTCATCTGAGCCGGCAATCCACTCCATCGTGACTTTGCGGGACTATATCACAGCTCACCGACATACAAAAATTCTAAAAAAATTACGACAGGTTTATCAAACCATCCACTATCACATGCTTTACTCATCTGAGCCGGCAATCCACTCCATCGTGACTTTGCGGGACTATATCGCAGCTCATCGACATACAAAAATTCTAAAAAAATTACGACAGGTTTATCTAACCATCCACTATCACATGCCTTACTCATCTGAGCCGGCAATCCACTCCATCGTGACTTTGCGGGACTATATCGCAGCTCACCGACATACAAAAATTCTAAAAAAATTACGACAGGTTTATCAAACCATCCACTATCACATGCTTTACTCATCTGAGCCGGCAATCCACTCCATCGTGACTTTGCGGGACTATATCACAGCTCACCGACATACAAAAATTCTAAAAAAATTACGACAGGTTTATCAAACCATCCACTATCACATGCTTTACTCATCTGAGCCGGCAATCCACTCCATCGTGACTTTGCGGGACTATATCGCAGCTCATCGACATACAAAAATTCTAAAAAAATTACGACAGGTTTATCAAACCATCCACTATCACATGCCTTACTCATCTGAGCCGGCAATCCACTCCATCGTGACTTAGCGGGACTATATCGCAGCTCACCGACATACAAAAATTCTAAAAAAATTACGACAGGTTTATCAAACCATCCACTATCACATGCCTTACTCATCTGAGCCGGCAATCCACTCCATCGTGTCTTTGCGGGACTATATCACAGGTCATCGACATACAAAAATTGTAAAAAAAATTACGACAGGTTTATCAAACCATCCACTATCACATGCTTTACTCATCTGAGCCGGCAATCCACTCCATCGTGACTTTGCGGGACTATATCAGAGCTCACCGATATACACAAATTCTAACAAAATTACGACATGTTTATCAAACAATCCACTATCACATGCTTTACTCATCTGAGCCGGCAATCCACTCCATCGTGACTTAGCGGGACTATATCGCAGCTCACCGACATACAAAAATTCTAAAAAAATTACAACAGGTTTATCAAGCCATCCACTATCACATGCTTTACTCATCTGAGCCGGCAATCCACTCCATCGTGACTTTGCGGGGCTATATCGCAGCTCACCGACATACCAAAATTCTAAAAAAATTACGACAGGTTTATCAAACCATCCACTATCACATGCTTTACTAATCTGAGCCGGCAATCCACTCCATCGTGACTTTGCGGGACTATATCGCAGCTCACCGACATACCAAAATTCTAAAAAAATTACGACAGGTTTATCAAACCATCCACTATCACATGCTTTACTCATCTGAGCCGGCAATCCACTCCATCGTGACTTTGCGGGATTATATCACAGCTCATCGACATACAAAAATTCTAAAAAAATTACGACAGGTTTATCTAACCATCCACTATCACATGCCTTACTCATCTGAGCCGGCAATCCACTCCATCGTGACTTTGCGGGACTATATCGCAGCTCACCGACATACAAAAATTCTAAAAAAATTACGACAGGTTTATCAAACCATCCACTATCACATGCTTTACTCATCTGAGCCGGCAATCCACTCCATCGTGACTTTGCGGGACTATATCACAGCTCACCGACATACAAAAATTCTAAAAAAATTACGACAGGTTTATCAAACCATCCACTATCACATGCTTTACTCATCTGAGCCGGCAATCCACTCCATCGTGACTTTGCGGGACTATATCGCAGCTCATCGACATACAAAAATTCTAAAAAAATTACGACAGGTTTATCTAACCATCCACTATCACATGCCTTACTCATCTGAGCCGGCAATCCACTCCATCGTGACTTTGCGGGACTATATCGCAGCTCACCGACATACAAAAATTCTAAAAAAATTACGACAGGTTTATCAAACCATCCACTATCACATGCTTTACTCATCTGAGCCGGCAATCCACTCCATCGTGACTTTGCGGGACTATATCACAGCTCACCGACATACAAAAATTCTAAAAAAATTACGACAGGTTTATCAAACCATCCACTATCACATGCTTTACTCATCTGAGCCGGCAATCCACTCCATCGTGACTTTGCGGGACTATATCGCAGCTCATCGACATACAAAAATTCTAAAAAAATTACGACAGGTTTATCAAACCATCCACTATCACATGCCTTACTCATCTGAGCCGGCAATCCACTCCATCGTGACTTAGCGGGACTATATCGCAGCTCACCGACATACAAAAATTCTAAAAAAATTACGACAGGTTTATCAAACCATCCACTATCACATGCCTTACTCATCTGAGCCGGCAATCCACTCCATCGTGTCTTTGCGGGACTATATCACAGGTCATCGACATACAAAAATTGTAAAAAAAATTACGACAGGTTTATCAAACCATCCACTATCACATGCTTTACTCATCTGAGCCGGCAATCCACTCCATCGTGACTTTGCGGGACTATATCAGAGCTCACCGATATACACAAATTCTAACAAAATTACGACATGTTTATCAAACAATCCACTATCACATGCTTTACTCATCTGAGCCGGCAATCCACTCCATCGTGACTTAGCGGGACTATATCGCAGCTCACCGACATACAAAAATTCTAAAAAAATTACAACAGGTTTATCAAGCCATCCACTATCACATGCTTTACTCATCTGAGCCGGCAATCCACTCCATCGTGACTTTGCGGGGCTATATCGCAGCTCACCGACATACCAAAATTCTAAAAAAATTACGACAGGTTTATCAAACCATCCACTATCACATGCTTTACTAATCTGAGCCGGCAATCCACTCCATCGTGACTTTGCGGGACTATATCACAGCTCACCGACATACAAAAATTCTAAAAAAATTACGACAGGTTTATCAAACCATCCACTATCACATGCCTTACTCATCTGAGCCGGCAATCCACTCCATCGTGACTTTGCGGGATTATATCACAGCTCATCGACATACAAAAATTCTAAAAAAATTACGACAGGTTTATCTAACCATCCACTATCACATGCCTTACTCATCTGAGCCGGCAATCCACTCCATCGTGACTTTGCGGGACTATATCGCAGCTCACCGACATACAAAAATTCTAAAAAAATTACGACAGGTTTATCAAACCATCCACTATCACATGCTTTACTCATCTGAGCCGGCAATCCACTCCATCGTGACTTTGCGGGACTATATCACAGCTCACCGACATACAAAAATTCTAAAAAAATTACGACAGGTTTATCAAACCATCCACTATCACATGCTTTACTCATCTGAGCCGGCAATCCACTCCATCGTGACTTTGCGGGACTATATCGCAGCTCATCGACATACAAAAATTCTAAAAAAATTACGACAGGTTTATCTAACCATCCACTATCACATGCCTTACTCATCTGAGCCGGCAATCCACTCCATCGTGACTTTGCGGGACTATATCGCAGCTCACCGACATACAAAAATTCTAAAAAAATTACGACAGGTTTATCAAACCATCCACTATCACATGCTTTACTCATCTGAGCCGGCAATCCACTCCATCGTGACTTTGCGGGACTATATCACAGCTCACCGACATACAAAAATTCTAAAAAAATTACGACAGGTTTATCAAACCATCCACTATCACATGCTTTACTCATCTGAGCCGGCAATCCACTCCATCGTGACTTTGCGGGACTATATCGCAGCTCATCGACATACAAAAATTCTAAAAAAATTACGACAGGTTTATCAAACCATCCACTATCACATGCCTTACTCATCTGAGCCGGCAATCCACTCCATCGTGACTTAGCGGGACTATATCGCAGCTCACCGACATACAAAAATTCTAAAAAAATTACGACAGGTTTATCAAACCATCCACTATCACATGCTTTACTCATCTGAGCCGGCAATCCACTCCATCGTGACTTTGCGGGACTATATCGCAGCTCATCGACATACAAAAATTCTAAAAAAATTACGACAGGTTTATCAAACCATCCACTATCACATGCCTTACTCATCTGAGCCGGCAATCCACTCCATCGTGTCTTTGCGGGACTATATCACAGGTCATCGACATACAAAAATTGTAAAAAAAATTACGACAGGTTTATCAAACCATCCACTATCACATGCTTTACTCATCTGAGCCGGCAATCCACTCCATCATGACTTTGTGATATTATATCACAGCTCACCGACATACCAAAATTCTAAAAAAATTACGACAGGTTTATCAAACCATCCACTATCACATGCTTTACTCATCTGAGCCGGCAATCCACTCCATCGTGACTTTGCGGGGCTATATCACAGCTCACCGACATACCAAAATTCTAAAAAAATTACGACAGGTTTATCAAACCATCCACTATCACATGCCTTACTCATCTGAGCCGGCAATCCACTCCATTGTGACTTAGCGGGACTATATCGCAGCTCACCGACATACAAAAATTCTAAAAAAATTACAACAGGTTTATCAAGCCATCCACTATCACATGCTTTACTCATCTGAGCCGGCAATCCACTCCATCGTGACTTTGCGGGACTATATCGCAGCTCACCGACATACCAAAATTCTAAAAAAATTACGACAGGTTTATCAAACCATCCACTATCACATGCCTTACTCATCTGAGCCGGCAATCCACTCCATCGTGACTTTGCGGGACTATATCACAGGTCATCGACAAACAAAAATTCTAAAAAAATTACGACAGGTTTATCAAACCATCCACTATCACATGCCTTACTCATCTGAGCCGGCAATCCACTCCATCGTGACTTTGCGGGACTATATCGCAGCTCACCGACATACAAAAATTCTAAAAAAATTACGACAGGTTTATCAAACCATCCACTATCACATGCTTTACTCATCTGAGCCGGCAATCCACTCCATCGTGACTTTGCGGGACTATATCGCAGCTCATCGACATACAAAAATTCTAAAAAAATTACGACAGGTTTATCAAACCATTCACTAAAACAGGCCCTAAACATTTGAACCGCCAATCTTTATCTTCATTTATCTATTCAGTGAGTGACTTAAAGAATATTGGTAAAATATAACAACTGTCGTGATATTAATATTTTTCGGGGCTGAGAGCAAAATACAGAAAAATATTGTATTTTGTAAACTTATATTTCTTGTAATTTGAAAAGTTTTAGTTTTAATGTGTTACTTATTTTTGACATATAAATATAATTAAAATTATTATAATTTATTTATTGATAACTTTTCATTCTAAATAAGCAATTTTTTTTTCATCATATATTTAATCAAATTTCGAAATTAAATGTCGTGATAGCTTTTTATATATTTTATGTATTACCATATGCAAGTTTTTTAATTTTCGGGGATAGAATTTCGGGCTAACTTCACAAAGGTACTATTTGAAAAGTTATTAGTAAAAAGGCTAAATCCGATAATTGAGAGGAAAACCTGATTCCAAGTCATCAGTTCGGTTTTCGCAACCAACACTCAACATTAGATCAAGTACACAGAATAACTAATATTATTGAACGAGCATTACAGGAGAAAAAAGTCTGCTCAACGATATTCTTAGACGATGCACAGGCCTTTGATAAAGTTTGGCACGAAGGACTTAACTATAAGTTAAGAACTGTACTACCAATGCAATTCACTACAATATTAGAATCATACTTGAAAGATAGATTCTTTAGAGTAAAATTAGACGATTCCTATTCTGATTTGAAAGAAATCAAGGCACGAGTACCGCAGGGCAGTGTATTAGGACCGGTCCTATACCTATTGTACACTAATGATCACCCTGAATTATACAACAACACTGTGGGGACCTTTGCTGATGACACGGCAATTTTTGGCTGTTGGAGATAGCAACGAAGAATCAACTCAGAATTTACAGTTAGCTATTACTCAAATACATAACAGGACCAACCCGAATTAAACTTAACGAAACTAATTCAGTTCACATCAATTTTACAAACAAACGACTCGAACATATTCCGGTTACAATTAATCAAGAAATAATACCGTATGCCAACACGGCTAAGTATCTTGGCATGACACTAGATGCAAGCACACGATGGAAAGCACACGTCAAAAAATGAAGAACTAGGGCTTAAATATAGAAAGATGTATTGGCTGATAGGAAGGAGCTCCGCTCTATCAACATACAACAAACTTCTATTATATAAAGAAATATTAAAACCCTTTTGGACTTATGGTATCCAACTTTGGGGTTGTACTAAACAAAGCAACGTAGAAATAATCCAACGATTTCAAAACAAAGTATTAAGGAACATCGTTGATGCATCATGGTATGTTAGAAACAGAGACTTCCATAGGGACCTTAAAGTGGACACTGTTTCAAAGGAAATCCAAAAAAATGCACTGAGACATAGGCAAAGGCTCGAACAACATGTTAACACTGAGGCAACTACACAGGCTCAAACGAACTAAACCTTTTGAGCTGGTGTAATTGCGAGTGTAAACAGCGTAATGCTGATCTAAAATCCACAATATCGAAGTGGTTTAGTTCAATTTATCAGACAGTATGGAACACCAGTGGGAAGAAGCCATAGATTAATACAACATAGTAAATTAAGTTAGAATAAAATTGCTCATTAGTCCAGGTGACTAAATTGTAATAATTGTTTATTTAAAATATTTAAATAAAATAGAAAAAAAAAATTAAAAAAAATTATTATTGGGTTTTTTATTTTCTTTCTAGAAAATTTTCTTTCTTTCATTTCATTTCCGTCGGATATATAATTACTAATTAGTTTTTAAAATTATATTTATTTATTTATGTACTTATTTATTTATTTGATTTAACCATAACTTCGCGTAGCAGACACTCCATAATCCCAATATTCATTGTACAAATTATAAATATCGGGTACAAAATTCATAAATATTATCAAATTAAATTAGATATTGAGTTAATTTTAATTTAAACAATTTTTATTGATTTATGGATTATTTATTTAATTTAATATACAAAAATAACTCTTTTTTTACTTTTAAATCATCTATCTATTAGTAATAAAACTGAAAAAAAAAATCATAGAAACTTGTTAGCTAACAATTTAGACTCTAAGCCTTAGACTTATGTATGGCTACTACAATCTTAAACATTATTAATTCGTTTAATTCATTAGTAAGGTTGACATTACTCCTTATGAGATAAGCATAAACTTGTATGGGTTTGCTGCACCAGTGTCCAGTTCCCCTGGGGTATGATATTCATTCGGTTAGCTCATGTGGTTTGGTTCGTTTGAACCGCCTTACTACGTTTGTACTATCCAGTAGTTGTACGGCCTCAGCGTTGTGGTGGATGAGAAGCCTCTTCTCATGTTTGATAGAACATTCGCAGATGATGCCATCTATCAATTGTATTTGTAAATCATTGTGTATTTCCCTGTTAGTCACAAATCGGTAAGCGTTGGTAACCATTCGAAGAAATTTATTTTGGCTACGTTGGATAAAGTCTCTATTGGATTTATGAGTACATCCCCATATAGCTGCGCACCATACATTCATATTGGTTCGAAGATAGTCTGGTAAATTAGTCTTTTGCAATACAAGTTCGTGTCGGAATGATGCCCATTTAACCAGTGCATTTGACGTTTATTTAATCGTATCTGTTCTGCTTTTTGTCATTATTATTGTTCACCTGGATTTATGTATACAAATACGATGTGCGTTCGTACGCAACTTCGTAAAATAATGCATTTTATTCATAGGTTTAAATCTGTATAATTATTTAATTTGTGCTATGAGTGAACTAGCTTATTGCCTTCGATTTAAGTAATGCACTCAGAGCAATGAAGAAGTGTAGTTTTAAAAAAAAAATTCAAATATAAATTTAACCCGTTTTAAAGTTAGAATTATACCATTAAATTCAGTTTTCCGGAGTGACATAACAAGAGGATGAAAATTACTGGGTGATATAATTTTAAGCGATCCTAAAAAGTGTATAGCGGAATTAGCCAATATGGTAATTTGCCGCAATATATGCCGCACAAATAGGTTATTTGATTCCTCTTTGAGCCATATATCGAGAATTTAGAACATCAAACACATTGTTAATGATTTTAATAAATCGCACAGTCTCTATAGCCATCGTTGGAATTAGATAAGCTGATTCGTGCAAAACTCGAGAGCATCCGCAAAAGAATTACTTAACGCTTGAGTGGCAATTTTATGTTTTTTCAAATAAACATGGGCCGTTCGCAATTTATTTCCTAAATCTAGCTGCTCGGTATCTTTGAGCTGTAATAATAATTCTTAATAATGCCAAGATACCTCTTCGCCATTTACATCTAATAAACAACCTTTTTCAGCAAGTGTATTGGGAATTGATTTAAGCATGTGACATGGATCGGCAAGATAACCAAAGATTCAGTAAAAGACTCATGCTAGAAAATAAATACCGGATTTAAATCATCTAAATCTGAGTAATTCCTTACATTTGTTGACACCATAATGAATTTGCTAGAAAAATTGAATGTAATTCCAATTATTTTAAACCCTGTGGCGTAAAGATTATGAAGCCACAGTGAAACAAATTAATTTTCTGCTTGTTACTTAAAGAAGCAATAGGAAAATATCCTATTGATATTTTCCACCTCTTGTTGATCCGTACAACCATAAATACCAGAACCTGAGTAGCAGACCTGTTTACTTTCTAGATCATTCCCTATATCTACAACACAGACTGTTCGTTTACCGTTCCATTCTATTTGACTGCGTGTACCAATTTCATCAAAAACTAAGTTACAGAAGACATCTTGATTATTTGCTCATTATATATCTACAAGAAGTCTCAACGTATAAAAAGATTCCTCTGTGAAGCCAGCACATTCCCTCTACACGTCATAGGCTTTTAGGGAATAAAAGTCGAGGATCGTTATAAATTTCCTAATTTCAATCGGGAAACGTTTGGGTACTGTTAATCCCTTAGACTTACCTAGCTGTCTTTTTAAAATTTCTTTAACCGATTCCGACATTGATAATAAACTTATAAAGTGCTCTTCTTGTAGCAAGTTTTGACCTTTAAGATCTTCTAAAACTGACTCTAGATTATCTGGCCCGACTCAGTATCATAAATAATTTTATCAGGTGAAACTAAAGAACAATTAACAGACTCAATAATGACAACATCTTGAACGCATTCAACCGACAAGTTACATCCAGCTCAATTAAAGGTTCGCGCGATACATTCGACGAAGGAGGGAATATGGTGGGAATGGCAATAGGGCAATCTTTTGCAAGTTCCCCTCATATTCATAAATTCTCAAAATGATTGGAACAAATGCGATCGCTAACAAATTTTTCATAATTTTTCATAATAGATTTTACTAAACACGCTAAACACTGAAAATACTAAAAAATATTTTGAAATAAATAATAGCAAAATATTATTTCTATAAAATTCATTTATGATTAGACAACAACCACAACATAACCACGGAAAATGTCCGTTTAACAAACTATTGAAAAAAACAGTTAGAATTTCTACATCGACGTGTCGACAACCAGTAGAGAATGCAGATATCGTAGACAACGTAAATAATTCGTATACAACGTCGATAATGTGGACGATTGATAGAGGGGTTTAGTGAATTAGTTTTTAATTACGGTTGCCAGATTTGTTTTATAGGTTTAATGCGGTTCGGTGGGATAGTGTTAGAATTTTTTTCAATTCATTTTAATCTCTTTTCAATTAAGGTTAGATTAGAAAAGTTATAATATAAAATATTTCATAATCTATCATAATCTAAAAAGTGGCATTTGTCTACGTAATATGCCAATATGCAAACCGAATTATCAAAGACACGTCATATTCAGCACGCATAGTTCTAAAATTCAACACTAATATATCTGGCTCATGTAACGCATAATACCTAAAACTCAAAACTTCAGATCTTGTCAGATTAAAAATATTTATAACATCATGACGCACCAGTACGTATATGAATTATTTATATGATTGAAATGACGGAGAAGTTAGTTTAACATTACGATGAGTTGATGAACTAAAATCAATCTGAGAAATTTATGTTCAGTTTTGCAAATCGAAAAATTCTATCTGATAACAAACTGCTTATATATAATCTGAGCTCATATAGAACGCTTAGTGAGTTAATTGTTGTAAATATAATTTTGGCAACTAAAAATATCTGTTAGTTGGCTGATTATGTAGGATTTTTTTATAAAGAGGATCTACAAATAATCCAATATTTTATTTCGCTTATACCACAATTATTTTGTTCCGATAAACTTAAATGCTCTCCCAATATTTAAATTTTTTTAACTGGTGTTTGAATGGTGGTCAATGAAATTAGAAACTTCTGCAGTTCATTGTACGCCATTTTTCTTCAAACATGACATTTAGTGTTGTCATTTAAAGTCCATTGGGTTAAAAGCTTACGTTGTAACTTTGAATGAAATATTTAAAAGCCCTTTATGTACTTTCTTTTTAACCAATAACCATTTATAGTACACTTTAGAGTACTGTTGAAAATGTAATAATAAATTATGCTTTCAAATTAATATTTGTTTCACATTTTAGAAAACAATTCGGGTGCACTAAAATATTCAAAACGTCAACCATAACTGCATATGATGACTAAAGATCGTTTTTAATTTGCCTTCATGAATATTGCAAAATATACCATCTTTTACTGATCATGTTTCGCGTTGTGTATCCCCATTATTTGGTTAATTTAACGCTCAGAATCTACGTTGATTTCTTCCATCATGATAACTGCTGATATAGATGTCACCTTATTGAACCCGAAATCGAAAATACCTATTCAATAAAATGAATACTTGTGTCCACTGAACAACTCGATGGCCTGTACAAAAGTAGTACACGTGATCCAGGTATATGAATCTCGATACATTCACAATGGCTACCATTTGAACTTGTTCTGCTATAATAACGGCAACTTGTTTATGGCACTAGATCGACTACATCTGGCCAACAATTTGCTATTGATCTACACCCAGGATTAGCTGCAGTAGTTGGAGGGCCGTTCTTTTTCGTTAATTCCAAAAACCTTGTCAAGCAAAAATTATCCTGTTGAGAAACATGCTCCGCACACTCAAAAATATAATTTACTAATATGATTTCGTAAAAGAAAATTTGTAAACTTAACAACAAATTTAATGAATTAACACCTGCTTTGTAAGGTTTTTCGTTGTAAATGTATCATAGCAATTGTTAAATCGAACAAATTTCATTTTGTAAATTCGACCTCCATAGTAATTCTCATTTACAATGAATGTTTGTAACAGTAACGAAGCATATATCTTAACTTTACAAAGGATGAAAGTAATCTGTAGCAGGAAGTTAAATTTACAAATTCACTTGTAAAATTCACCAACATGTTTTGTAAAATATAAAAAAAGATTCATTCTTCGTATAAGTTAAAGTAAAATGCGCAATAAATGTATTTTGTCATGTTGTCCAAACTTACAGATTTCAAGAAATTTTTGACTATCCATATTATGAAATTAAATTTTCAAGAACAAGTTTCGGCACAAAAAATTCGTCGTTTTTCATGAGATTTACTCGTTTTTGATCAATATTATGTCCATAATTATGTATAACTCGTATTCAATCCGTAAAATATTTATTTCAGTTAATAAGAATATTTCATGTATTTCAGATAATAAGTATGCTTGGAAATTATGTACTTAAGACATGGGTGAATGGCAAATGTTGGTTGCTAAGATTACAACGTTATATAAAATAAAATTTCGTTTATTCATGAGATGATCGTCTCAAGCAATTGGCGTTACGTGGAAATTGCATTGATCAGTTGTGGTGGACTATCGCACGTTTTGGGGTATGGTTGATAAACCTGGATGTGCCTTTTGTTGTAAAATGATTATGCCTGGTTGTATCTTTATATCTGGTTGATGAAATGTGGGCGATTAGATTTAGACCCTTTGGCAAATATATTTAGACTTCAACCGGTCCTAAACATTAAAGCATATAAAGCTACGTAATTAATTCTTTAATAATAGCTTAGATAACCAGTAATAGTCTATTACCGTAGGATATAGCTTTACAAAAAAATTAGAACCAAACGAATTGTGGGAAATTCTTAAATATGGAAATATCTCATAAATCTGACAATTTACACATATAATTTGGTAAAAAATATTTGTTATACAAATCGGATTGTAAAGATACCGTCAAACTTTGTAAAAGTTACAAATATATTTTGTAATATTTATGTATATTACAAATGCATCTGTAAGTTCTACAAAAAAAATCGTAACTATAACAATTTTTTTGTAAATGTACCAAGAAATTCGTAACAGTAATGATGATATTCGTCTGCCATTTTGAAATACATAATTGATTCCTTACGATTGTAACCACCAAACATTAAACAGTGTCTTCAAATGGATAAAAAAAGTGAAAATAAAAAAAAATATGATAAAATAGTGAAACAATTTTTAAAAAATATTAATTTGTTTATTCAATAATATTAAAGTTTAGTGAAATAAAATTATAAGTTGTGAATAATACTAAATTAATATATTAATTGCTTGTTCAAAAAATCTGTTTATTTCAGTGAAACGTAATAATTATTTTATGAATTTGATGGTGTTAGTGCAACTGTACATTTTTTCATAAAGAATATCACATATCTCATATCTTTTTAATTATTCGCATTATATATAATTTATTCAAATTCATATTATATTATATTCAGTTTAATTCATCTTATACAAGTATATATTGATAATATTAGAAATATAATTTATAATATTGTAAATGGATAATAATAGCAAAAAAAATATTCATTTTAAAATCTGGATGTAAATTTGAAACCATGTGCTTATTATTTATGGAATTTCTTATTAAAATTATTAACAGGGGCCTTATTATGCAATTTACTAACTATTTGTGAAAGAATATCATTTTATAATTAAAGCAAGCAAAGGAAGGAAAAATTTAATAATATTAAAAATCCACTATTATAGTTAAGACTGTTTGGCTAATATATTTCCACTCTCGGAAATCACATCAGATTTAGCGCAAGTGAATCTCAAAATATCAATTGTATCAACCTTAAATCAATTTCAAACAAATGAAGAATCAATAGAAGATATTGAGGAAAATGTACCATTTAAAACTTTATTGAATTCATGGGGAGCGGAAGATTTATATCCTAGGCTTATGAGTATATTATATATATATATATATATATATATATATATATATATATATATATATATATATATATATATATATATATATATATATATATATATATATCTAGTTAAGATAAAATTTCTATTATAATAATTATTTTTTAGATGCTGGTATTGATATTCCACATTTAAAGATTATTGGTAAGGAACACATTAACGAAACTTTCACACCAACTGAGTTTGTCAAAAAATTATGTTTACAGACCAGCTAATGTTGTGGAGAAACAATTTGAGATCAACTTCTGCTGACATTCCATTTATGCCACCTATATGTAGCACTCTACCTGATTTTCCCCTCCTACCGGCTAACTCAGCTTATATGGTAAGTGCAACCAAAGAAAATAATATAATAGAGATAGTTCAGTCTGTGCAAAATATAAAAGAAATCTAGGGTACCTCGATTCATACCGAAGAGAGCCTCTAATTTAAATAAAATTTTCTATAAAAATATCTACATACAGTAAAAATTTTCTTTGAAGGAACTATCTCATTATATTATTATCTTTTGTGTAACATAAATATGATGTTTAACATTATTTGAAACAACTAAAGCTTAAACCATCAAGAAAACAAATTAAAAATTTAGCCGAAGAAATTGTTTTACGTTTCTCGACCGAATGCTTGGTAAGTGAACTGTTACTGAACTATTTTTATAAAATAGATACAATTTATACAATAATATACATTTTATTCAACTCACTTGAACCAATTTATTATTGTTTTAAATGTATTTTTCAAAACCAGATTCTTAGAAAACTTATTTCACAAACCGTGGCGGAAACCGATCTCCGACTGGAAAATTGTATAATAAATTTGAATATGTGTAAAAATCTAAAACAAATCTAGAACTGTATAAATCTAAAACTAAACCTGAGGAACCACCAAAAATTGACGTTCCATCGTTCCATTGAGGATCCATCAATTTTAAATATTTTCAATGACTGGCCAATACTGAAAAACCCATTTATGCCAGATTTGGTAATATGATATATGTTATAATATTATTAAGTTTATACGTTAATAGCTTGTTTTTTCAGATCGATATCGACTTCAAATCACTGTATGCTGAAAATAAAACTATTTATTTAAAATGGGGTTTACATATAAAAAAGCCACATAAAGCAAGGTGAATACTTAAGAGCTTTGGCAAGTTAAAAATATTAAAAAGGAAATAAACTCCGGTAATTATTAATTTTAATATTTATTTATTTCACTTTATTAAACTGAAAAAATCACAAATTTAAAACTAAATTTTATTAAACTATGAAATTATTATAAATACAGATTCGTGCAATTTACAGTTAAATCGGTCTGCATAATCCCACTCAGTGAAAAATAAATCCAGAAATTCGAAGAATGTAGCTTATCAAAAATCTTCAATAAAAGATAGCCAAACGTGGTTTGTGAATATTTTATAATCTGTACATAAAGTTCTAAGAGAAATAAGATTCATGTGCCAAACAAAATATTAAATGCAACCACTTCTACTAATGGAACTAAAACAAATATTAAACAATTTCTTATAGTAATTGATGAGTATAAATATGTGTGCGGAAGTTTCATGAAACCAATAGATCGAGTATTTAAAATGTTTCAAGTCTTACAATTAGAATATCCTAGGCCGTGCTACAACATGTGGCTTTTCATTCCACAATTTTTTTACGAAATTACTACGAAATATGATGAAGAAGTGCCTGTGTTACTACACTTATTAATGATTTAAAAACGAACACCGTGAAAGTGAGTCGATAATTTTATGTGAATAATTATTAAAATACTAATAAAACAATTTAAATTCTAATTGCAGATTACAATCATCAACAAGGATCATAGTGCCACCATTTATTGTTTTTTTTTTTAATTATAGGTATTATTTATCAATAATATTATGAATTTTAAAAATTATATATTTCATTAATGTTTTTATAATAATATCATATTTTTATTTATATTTAAACTTTTGAGAGTTTAAGTTGTGTCTTTTTATACATAATATAAAAAATATAAAAAAAATATTTTATTTTATTTTTTTCCATTATTGATATATTAT
This sequence comes from Tipula unca, assembly GCA_951394425.1. NCBI lineage: Eukaryota > Metazoa > Arthropoda > Insecta > Diptera > Tipulidae > Tipula > Tipula unca. The sequence goes on along the minus strand of OX596381.1, from coordinate 96,431,614 downwards.
TATATTTATATATTATTATATTTCACAAATTTTGTAGTAATATGTATATAAAACTTTTGATTAAAGAAGTAATAAGATAATTTTTAGTTATGAAGAAGAAATAAATTTTTTTGAGTATTAATTAAATTTTGGTGTTCGCATTTTAATTTACATACGTAAGCAAAGAACAAATAAATGCATATCCACACAGATGAATGTTTTATGATGCAATTATCTGTGTTACTTAAACAAAAAAGTTTTGTAAGAGTTACAATTAACATTGTTAATTTTACAAAGGAAATTTGTGAATGTTACGATTTTCCTTGTTAATTCTCCAAAAATGATGTGTAAATTTAACAGTTTCTTTTGATAATTTTACGAAATACTTTTTAAATTTTACAACTAAATTTGTAAATAATATAATATATAAATGGTATAATTTACATATTTCTGTGTAAATGTTACAATGTTTTTTGTAAAAATCACGATAAGGTTCGTAACAATTTTTACGAAGCACAAAAAATGTTTACAACACATTTGTACAATTCATTGTAATTCCAAAACGTTGTTAAATTAGCGAAATGAAAATTGTTGTATTTGCGAAGTGCTGCGCTGGCTCAAAACGAACGCATTTTTTTGATGATTTAACCGCAGTTTTTTGTTAATATCACCGTGTTTTTTTTATGAGTGCATGTAAAATTTACCCGAAATACATACATTTTTTGCTACGTGTTCATATAATTTTTAGAATTGTCTTTCAATTTTTAGAAGTGAACTTTTAATGTAAAAATTGTTGTAGGTATCAACATTTAATTATTTATTCATTAATTTAATTAATTGTTGAATTATCTGTGGTTCCGTTTTATATTTTTTGTACGGAACCCTAAAAATAAGTATATATGTATATACAAAAAAACAAGGGTTGCAAATTAAAATCGTATGTAACGAATTAGATTGAACCAACCAAATTACATTTTTCTCAAGAAATGAGAAAACCCACCTACAGCTGATCAGCCATCGTACTATCATCATAATACCTGCTGATTTAATTGATTTAGTGGATTTATTTTTATTTTATATTAAACCATCGAAATCAAGGATGAGAAATCGTTTTGCATTATGTTACTACTAGAATTGAAACCCATTTGCCTCCCGATTCTAAAATTATGAATATTTTAAAATTAGGATGAAGCCTAGAAGAAATTTCATCGTTTTCGACTTTAAACAGCTATAACCGTTTATATACATATTATGTATATACTATATATTAGTTTATTCTTTTATTTTGCTTTTATTGGGATTATATTTTCTATTTCCAAGATAAAAATTAATTATCATAAATTAATAACTTTTTTACCTGAGTTTAAGAATTAAATGTTGTTTTATAATTTTTCGTATTAAATTTTTGATTTTTTAATTACATATTATTGATTATTTAGTATGAAGTATATTCAGAATATTTTGAAAGGTTTATTTATTGTTATTTATTTAAAATAATGAGAGGCCAAGAAAATAATTAGACCTTGAAAGCGTAGGCGTCCGCCTCGTGAATGTGGGGGAAAGGAAGCAGATCCATTATAACATAGCTGTGCTAATATTCGTACTGGTCGCCACTTTTATTCTCATTCGACTGAATCGGAGGTACTATGTTATATTCTTTAATCATAGTAATTTAATTTTTGTATATATATCGACCATTTTTGATTTTACGCATACGTAACTCATACCACTTTTTAGCCATATGCCATTATTAGACACTTTCCCAGCACTATATTGATTAAATACATATTTTAAAATCGGGAAAATAACTATATTTACGTTATTGCACACATCCAATTTTATTCGATCGCAAAAAACTATTACACACATTGTTACCATATCAAAATCACTATAAATACACATATTGTGTATATGTGTACGTATGTAATATACATATTATAGATGTGGACACACCCATCGCAAACTAAATATACATACATATTCCAATCGTAATAAAAGCATAAAAATATGTTTTATGCATTCGTGACTTCACTACTAAAAAATTACTGGTGTTTTTTCTTAATTTAAAAATAGGAAAGAAAAAAAACGAATGAAAATGCAATATTTCCCCCGATATTATTTTAGTTTATATGAAACAAGTTGATTTATTTGTGTTAAGTTACAGAAAGCTACAAAAAAATAGAAAAGCAACATTTTTGTTGTGCTTTTAAGCTTAATAATCTGTATATAGCAATAAAGCTTTATGGTATATATGTATGTGTATAGAGCTAAAACTTAAAAAAAAAAAGTTATAAAGAAAAGTAAGAAACTAACAAATTGTGTAGATAAGAAAAATAATAACATTTTTAAGAGGAATAATAATAAAATGGATTTAGTAAATTTAAATGTAATTTGTAACAAAGTAATTGTTGTGAAGAATGCAGTCATTTTAATTGTTACAATAATCATAAACATATCACGCGAACACGATTCAAATTATTTATTTGTTTTTCGCTTAATATACATAGTATAAATGTAGGTACTCGTTTATAAATAATATAATATAATTCTGTCGATATAATATTAAAGTTATCATGAATTAAATTACTCGATATATTTTTATATTTATGTACAATTTAACTTTTGGTATTGGAATTTATCAATCGATACGAAAAAATGTGTTTTGTTGTTTAACCGGTTGTCAGATTTATTAGTACGTTCGAACAAACATAGATCAAATAAATGCCCCGTCCGTAAAACTGATACAACGAATTTTAATTTAATATTCGTTTTTTAAGGATAATACAGATTAAAATAAATAATCTCCACACACAAGCAACAACAAATATGTTCAGTCATATTTCAGCTACAGTCAATATTGCTTCCTAAAATGTAGATCGTACATACAAATGTAATACAAAATTTTCAAATATGTGGCTACCCACTATCCAACTGTCATCGAATGTCGACTACCAATAAGTCAAACAAGGGTTTCTTCATATATTCGCATCACTACACCAATCAAATAGTTGATTGTTAGTGAAGCGAATATATGACCACCGATACATCACCAACAATTTTCAAATTTTCAATAATTCAAAATTTAATTTGAAAATTTGATGATAAATAAGTTAAAAAGTCCTTAAATTTAATAAATTAAAATTTAAAAACCATTAAAATCTCGAATTACTGTGATTTTCAAATTAAATTCAGAAATATAAAAATGTAATACTAAATTCGGCATTTCAAATAATTTATGAATTCATAAAGTTTTGATTTTCTTCCAATCAGCCAGTACATTTTTGAGAATTTTATTTTTATTTGATTGCGCTTTGTTTCAATGTGTTTTCTCCATGTCAATTTTCTACATCAAGATGAAGACCCAATTATTTGACATTTGTTTGTTAAGGGATGGTGACATTGTTTAATTTAACCGCTGAACATGTAAGCTTATTCAACGTAAATGTTATGTGTGTTGTTTTGTTTTCATTTGCTTTTATCCGCCACGTTCTTTGCCAATTTTCAAATTTAAATAAGTGATCTTGCAATTCTCTTGATATAGTTTGAGGATTTTTGTATAAAAACATGAGAGCACACAGCAAAAAATAAGCTGACTATCTTAAAGAAACCTTTTTCTTTATATAAAAAATACTATTTTTTCTAACTTTAATGGCCTAGTTTCTAAGTCCATACTATGTTTTCTAATTATAAATATAGTTTTCTTCCGAAATAAAAGGATTCTTGATGGAAACTATTATGTTCGATTACAACTTGAGAATAATTTTTCTTGGATTTATCATTGCTAAAAATTCTTTATTGTAACATAAAATATCTATTATGAAGAAAAATAATTTTAATTTGATCCTAAATTTTTTTAAATCAAGAATTTTAACCTTTTCTCAAAATAAATACATAGATTTTATTGAATTATAACATTTTAAATTTGAAAACATTTCTTAACAATAGAAAAATAATTTCTCTCCCTGAAAAATTAATGAAATCTACAATTTTAATAATGCGATCTTAATTGAAGAAATAATTAATCAATAATCATTCTGAGATTTCTGTAATCAAGATAATAATATAAAAAATTTCGATTATTGTGTATTTTTTTAAATTTAAATATTTGGCAGTTATTATTGGGAATGCCTTTTTTTATATTATTAACTTAAGTTAATATTAATATCTATGTTTTTACAACATAAGTAGGTATAAACGTATTGATTACAATTATTATTATATGAAATCATCTTTTATCAGAATGAATTGTATACTCTTTTGCCATAAATTTCAAAAACATCTGAACATAATTGATGTAAGAGTTTTTAATGTAAATTGATATATTAATTTCAGAGAAACCCACGAAAGGACTAGATATGAGCATAATTTTCCTTTTATATTAATTTTCTTCACCATATGTGAGGGTCCATAATCAATATACCATGTGAAATTTGGAAATGTTAAATTTGCGTAATTTTATTTTTCTGAATATCTATAGTGAACTAAAATCGAAGTGGCCAGTAAATATTAATATCGCTTATATTCATAACATTACAATTTTCATTGTCGTTTTATCTCCTTCAAAAGTATATTCCTTTTGGTCTTATTTATTTTTTAAAGTCTGTGAACTTGTTAACGTTCATCGGTGCCGTGTTTAAGACACCTGGGGAAATGTAACATCATCAATATTAAACTCATGTTTTATTATTATTCCAGTATATTGTCTTAAATTCATATGTGTATTAATTGCAGGCTTAATTTAAATAATTCGTCTGAAACTTCATAAAAATAAAACAGTGGTTTCGATTAGTGTATGTAATGTTGCCCGTCTCAATTTGCACAAATCGTCAAAACAAATGCATTATTCAAACAGTCCGAAAATCTACACAAAACAATAACAAGTTGACGCACGGCGGTCTGATATGAATAGCTTCATGTATTTGTCGATAGATTAATAGTGAATTGGTTATTCAATCGTGGTTACATAAATAAATTATTT